>JAQIHA010000871.1:0-12931 GCA_028751875.1 Rapana venosa
TTATAGCCATTTTTAAATGCAATATCTTCACCTGTGTCATACGTTTCTTCTTCTCTTCTTCTTCTATCTTCTTCTTTGTTCGTCTTTCTTCTCTTCTTCTTCTTCTTCTTCTTCTTCTTCTTCTTCTCTTCTTCTTCTTCTTCTTCTTCTTCTTACTTCTCTTCTTAATCATCATCAACACAGCCATCTACGACCACACGGGTAAACCACCTGACAAGGGATTCTTTCCTCATGCAATATATAGCAGGGTATGCTATACATTGAACGTGATAGTGGATAGAGGGTCTCCACCAGTTTTTGGCCAGAAAAATAGATCAATGATAAAGTTTTCTTGTAGAAAAACCTCAGACTTTTTTGTTGAGATATAAACAACTCTTCCTAAACGGGCACGCCTTTCTTCCAAGGCATCCCAGTTTTCAGATTTCTACTGAGCAAAAAGGCACTCAATGAATTAAAGCACATCAAACCAAAGCAATCAGGTTTATTAGGTGCAGATGTTCACACAATGAAGCAAAGCTGGCAAAATTTGTATTGTTGATTGTATTTTTTGAATGCACATCCACACACAAAGTCTCGATGACAAAACGCAGGACACACACAGATAAACAGATATAATATATATAATATAAATATATATATTATAAAAATATATATAATATAAAATAAAAAAATAAAAATATAAATATAACAAACATAAAATATATAAAATAAATATATAAAATCTATATATAAATATATATATATAAAATATATATTATATATATAATATTAATAACACTAATAAATATATTACGAATGAAAGATACAATGGGACATACTTGGACTGGCCGAAGTCCGTTGGTCGGATTCGGGCCGAAAAACAACCCACAGAAAGAAGACACAACGATGTGTATAGTGGCGGACGACTCAAACACCAACAAGGAGTAGGAATTTTCCTTGTCAACAAGAAGAGGACTAACAGTGTCATCCAGGCTGTAACCCCCCAATCTCCAAGTAGGACGATCTCTCCAAAAATAACGTGTCCGCAGCAAAACAACCACACAACACATAGACCCATCATTCATTCATAACAAGTCTTTGCAAAAGGAATGCATCAAAGTGCCCAACATCCAGACTTCCGAATGATGAAGCAATCGATGTTTTTCTAACTTTCTACTACGTATGATTATTTGGAGAGCGCTGAGCGGCCATCAAATCAACGAAACTCCAATCCAAAGAAGGACCTTTCCTTTCCTCCTATTTCTTTTCTCTTTCCTCGAGATGCCAGGGCCAAGGTGGCGACTGGAATGTTCCAAAGATCCCGGAAGACCATGGGCTGACAGCTTAAGACCTGACCAATGGCCATGGACAATAAGCTCCGTTTTGGGAGTGGACGAAAAACCAACGATAGAGGTCTCAGTCAGTCCTCTCAGCTCAAGATCAGGTCAGTCCAAAAGGAACATTTTGGAATTCGCAAGCAGCAGGATCCACAATCTTATTACGTGTCGCCAACAGAAACAAAACCCTATAAATAATAAAAAACAAACCCGCTATAATAAACCGACCCCCACAAGACAATCAGAGAAGAACGACGTGGCACTACACACGAAATGGAAAAGATACGATAACAAAAAACCAGATTGACGGACGTACAATTCTACGAAAGCCTTTGGGCCCCCCCAAAAAAAGGACAAGAAAAAAGCATCCCCCCAAACGATTTAAGAGGAAGGGAAGATGAATGAAGAAAAGAAAGGTCCGAAAGGAGAAATATGATCACATCAAACAAAGCCCAAGCAGCCAGCATAAGAACTGAACTTAATTACTCCCCCTTCTGGGTGGGGCCGGTTAACCTTGACCCCCCTTTCTTTCCCTTTTTCCCACTTTCTTACTTTCCTTTAACTTTTTCTCCTTTTTCTCTTATTTTCCCTGCGGGGTTTCCCTCCTCCCCTGGGGATAAGGCGTCTTGGGGAGCGGGCTGATTATTGGGCAGTGACCCCGCCGAAGGACAAAAAAAATGGTAACTTGTCTCGGACACACTATACTACCATCACATACCTAGCATATACAACCCCGCTGGGTTCAACAACCCCTAACAGAACAAAGAGTAGCTTTAGCCCTCCTCCCCCCCCTCCTCTGCCCGCCCCCAGTCGAGACACCATCCCTCAGTGGGGTATCGCTCCCTATACCCAGCCCCCTACTGAAACCCCCCCTCCCCCCGCAGCTCACCCCCTCCCACATGCCCAACCCCCCCCCCCCACCCCTACAACCATGAGCTAATAATCAAAAGCGTAAGCCGCAGGCCAAGCCCATGTGCCCCCGTTGCCAAAAACCCAAACGAGTGTGGCAAGAAGCTCTGTGCAATCATGAAGCATAGCTTCGACGAGGCCCTGATTCAAGTCACCCAGGCGCTTTTGACAGCCCCACAGTGCAGCCCAGGGGTGGAGAAATGGGGGATTTCTTCCGGACTTCAGTTGGATTTTGAAAAGGGACCCTACCCCCCCCTTTTTTTTAACGTTTTCCTGGAAAAATAAGCAGGGGCCCTCCTTGGTTTCAAGCCCACAATCACAATAGGAGGAAGGCCTCGCAATCTCGTTTCGCAGACGAATTGATCCAGGGGCCCGCAGTGAAAAAGAACTCCAGGATCTCCCCACCAGATGGAAACATCACCAATCCCAGGGAAGAGATCAGCAGGGAAAAAGGGCAAGATCCAGTAAACCCGTACCACACCGAACTCCCACCAGCATCAAGATGGTGGCAAACACTGAGGGGTGGAAACTTTAAAAGTATTGGGAGAGTCATCACCAAGAAGGAAACGAGCACAAAGAGGTGAAGCAGACTTGCTGTGGCCCTTTTCCCCCCTGACTAGCGGGCGAAAGGTGGAGAAACCCAAATCAAAACCCCACACTAAGGTCAGACTCTACAAGGCACTCGTCACAATTGCCTTACAGTGTGAACAGGACACTTACTGCCGATTTAAACGCGCATTCAAGTTTTTGAGATGAAGGCCTCGGGCAGACCCCAACATCACTACGAGACCGCAAAACCAATGACACTTTGGCAGCAATCGAGGAAATGGTGGCAAACAAAACCATTGCAAATAAGCAAACGGGGGAAAAACGAAGGGGTTTTTTGGCCCCCAAAACAAGGCATAACAGCCTGTCAAAGACGTCCTCGGGGAATGGGAAGGGGAGCAAGGGGGCAGGGACGACCACGCAAAAGTGGATATCCAACAAAAAGGATGCCGGGCCCTCACGACAAAGCCCCTAAAAACACCCCAGGACCCCCTTTTGGCGGTCCATTTCAGCGTCCTGCGGGTACCCCAACGTTGTCCAACCAAGGGAGTGAGTGAGTGAGTGATATGTAGGAGACGTATAACTTGTTTTGCACATTGTTTTTCTCGAAATTACACGCTGGTTTTTTAAAAAACGAATATTTTTCTGAAAAAGTTTGGTCTTTTTCCCTAATTTAGGGGGGCATTTTTGTAATAGGGCCTTTGGAGTACCCCCACCAGGGGGAATGGCCTGCACCTCTCACACTCTGGGTGGGACTGGCAAAGCTGTACTTCCCCAAATTGTTTTTTTTTATGTAAAACATTTTACATTGGCCGGGGAAAATCTAGATCGGGCAATTGGAATTTTCCCCATCAAGTAACCCCTTGCAACTGGAGGACACACGCACCCCCAGAAAATACGTTAAAAAGTGGGTAACCTAAATCCAGAGGTAACTACAAATGTATCGATGCTTCTGCAGTAGTAGAGGGTGACGCCTAAAAGCGGGTGTCATTTAGTAGCCTAGTACAAACCCGAACTTCAGGGGTTTTTGGCAATTCCTCAAGAAGAACGGGGTTCTTCAAATAAACTGTGGAAATGTTTTTCTGGAGGCTGGGAGTGTGCAAGTGAGAAAGCAGCGCTGGAAACGTGACAGCCCTCCTCAGAGACAGCCAAATACGAAGGGGAGGGGAGCTGGCCCCCCTCAAAAGTATGGGCCCTAAAAAAGGCCCCTGACACCCGTACTACAAAGGGGTGCATAAAAATGGGAAAACCATACTGTACTATATCAGACGCCTTTAAAAAAAATTTTTCATTTTTTTAAAACTTGAGGGGAATTGGGAAAAAAGTGTTTCCTGCAAATAGAACAAGGACAATGACATTAACAGGGCACACACATCTATCAACCTTCTTCTGGCTGGTGGCTGTCTGTCTGTCTATCTTTTGTTACCCGTATCTCTGTCTATTTATCAAATAAAAAAAAAACATTACAAAAAGAAAAACAACGAAAACAGAACAAGGGGTGACCCGACCTTTACGTTGACATCAATTGATGATTTTTATTGTAGAAGGAAGGCCCTGTGACCTTCCGATACATCGGTTTTGTGTTTTTCCCTAGTGTACATGGGTTTCAGGCCAACGGCTTGTAAATGCCTGCGTTTTACAAACCCAGCCCCCGAAAAAGCCCAAAACAACGAACCCCAAACCCAACAAAAAAAAGGGAAAACCCCCCCAACAAAAAACCCCACCGCCCCAACCCGCACCACCACCCCCCACCATCCCCCTACCCCGGTGTGCCCCCCCACCATTAAAATCCAATACCATAACCATAAAACCATACTACAAACACCACACCATACCATACCACACCACACCAACCCACACCACATTACAACGCATCTGCAACACACACTATAAAAATTCGTATTTAGTGTTGCACGCTTAATTATTGTGTGAAACCATGAAAAAATGCAAATGATACTAGACAGACGAAAAACGTCTATTCATACAGTCATGGTATACTGCTTTCATGTTTTAAACCATGGATGTGTTTCACTTGGATCCGGATGTTTTCTCTGAGGCCGTTTATTCAGATTTAAGTTCTTGATCATGTGATGGTCCAAACTAAAGGAGAATAAAAGTTAGCTGTTCTGCAGGGAACACATTTTGTCTTTTAGGCTGACTTGCCGTGCCTGTCCCATAGTGATGATTACTAATTTTAAATCAGCCGGATAGGCAAGTGAAAAGAGAGTTTCATAAATCATTTATCAGCTCCCTAGTTAGTTCGTTTGGTGTTGGTTAGTGGTTAGTAGATATATTAAAGATTAGAAGATAGAAAGAAAGAATAAGATAGAAAGATGGATAGATAGAATAGATAGAAGATAGATAGATAGTAAAATAGATTGATAGATAATGTAGATATAGATAGTTTGATAGAAAAGATGGATGGATGAATGGATGGTGGATAATAGTTTTTTAAACACTATTTTTTCCCCAAATTTCAGATTTTGTCATATAAATATGTGGCCACAACCAGGGCTTCGCACAATGGTCAGCATACCGGTTACTGACGGGAAGATCGCGGATTCGATCCCTAAGAGTCATAGGGATTGGTTTTTGACTCTGTCCCTTTTACCTGAGTGAGTTTGGGGTCAGCTCAGTGGAAGACTGGCACCCACGATCCAGCTTCATCACTTTACAGATGGACTTGAGATTGTTGCTCAATTACCTGACAAACACTGTTTGATTTATTATCTCTGTTGGCTAGTTAACAGTAAACATTATTTTCAAAAATAAACATTGTCAATTAGTCTCAAAGCCTGTCCCACTTTCCATAGCAGCATTATTCCCTTGACATGGTCACAGAAGTGAGGGCAGAACAAGAAAAAAACCCCCAAACATCCTTTCAAGACTGATATTACTGTTCGAATTTCCATATAAGAAATTTTTAGTGATTAACCAAAAACTAGGAAAATTCATTCCACTTTCCCACAACAAAACATTTTTTTAGAGGATTTATTGTTGCTTGTCCCTGTGTGTTTGTGCATATAAGTAAAGAACAAGTTCATTGTGTGGCATGTGCTTGTGTGTTAAATGTTCATATATCTTGTATGCTGTGTGAAAAGATGAAGAGTGGTGCAATGAGTTTGCTGATGCAAATGTGGACTTGCAGTTGGCTCACATCAAAGAAACTGAAAAGCCATTAATGGTTACACAGATAGGGTTCTAGACAACAAGACAATTAATGTTAAGTACTCACAGTTTTGCTATAGTGCATGACGAATGGTAATCGTTGGCAGTCCAAGTTTGTCATCAGAACCGGGCATCATACTTGTTTAATTGGAAATCTTATCTGGATCTACGGCAAAGTAGTTGATTTTCACATAGTGTCTCTGTTTGGTCGTTGATGTGTGAATCAGACCCTTGGTGTGGCCAAGTTCATTTTCAACATTTCTAGCTAAATTCAAAGGAAACCAACCCCGTAACTGAACACTATTTTGTAATACAGCAATTGTCTTTTCTTTATAAGGTGTCATGTAAGAAAAAATCCTTAAGACAATGCTAAAGTACATTGTCAAGACATCAAAAGGGACAATGTTCACGAACTGCATACCCACTGCACTGTTGAAGTTGTTCTGTGCTTGCTGGATTTTTTTACCTCATCCTTTCCAGACCCTAACGGCTTTCCTTTTCCAAGACAGAGGACTGTGATGAAAGTGGCTTTGAACCCTGGAGTCTGGCACCTCAGGGCAGTTCCTGATGACGTTTTGGTCTGCCTGTGATGCCTTGCATGCAATGAAGGTGAACATTTCCAGAGTTTCTATCTGCGTTTTTTGGTGTCCAGTGTTACTGTCATACGAGCCCTGGTCTACCCACATGCAGTTTTCTTTTTTAAGTGGTCGTTGTTCTTTATGAGCTCTTTCCTAAGTAGTTTGGTGTCAGCTTTTAAACCCAACCCAAATACTGACTGTGGAAGTGTAAATGCAATTTTATGTATCAAGAGGCTATTGTTATCCATTTATTATTGTCAGAGTCACTTCCTCATTCCCGTTGTCATAATCAATATTCTCTGTACGCCTGATCATCTTGACACGTTAGTTTTCTTTAACCCCTGCCTTAAAGCAAGGGATTGAAGCTGGTTTTGATTACGTGAACTCAGCCCAAAGGTCTTTTCCACAAAATGTTTTGACAAGCTCATAGAAATTTAAATTGAACCTAAATAGTTTTATCACTCACGTAGAAACACCCCTCATCAAGCTGCGTTCTGACTGCCACCTGCATACCCAAAGGGCGTAACATCTGCAAAGAGACACAGTGCACTATGTACCAGATGTATTAGCTTAAACATCTCTCTGCCAGTAGAGCTGTGTGGCCAGTGTCTCCAGTTCTGAAGTCTGTTGCAGAATCTTTCAAGCCATGAAGCTGTGTGATCTGAGGCAAACGCAGCAAACACCTACTGATTACGGGGTTGAACAAGGGAATCTGAAATCATGACAGGAGCAAGAAGTCTGAATGGTCTCTGAGCTGGGGGTTTGGAGGGATGTAGCCGCCTGGAGGACACGACCAGTTCCATCAGATTGCCCAGTGTGCTGTGTCAGTGAGACTGCAGATGGAGATGCAGGAAATCACCAGCTCAGGTCTCAGCAGCGGCGTCTGTCTGGTGAACTAAGGGTGGGTGTTGTGCGATCTTCCAGGTCAGCTGCGAGAGCAGACCTGCAAGGACCTTAAATCTGTTCGTGTACATACACATGCAGAAGATCAAATACGCACGTTAACGATCTCGTTATTCATGTCAGCGTTTTGTGGGTTACAGAAGCATACACATACATACCCAGCATGCAACCTGCTCAAAGACATGAGCTGCTCTGAAGACGGAGTGTGTCAGCTGAGGTCAGCAGACAGACCTCTTGCAACATGTTAAGTACAGGAGAAGACCAGGCACTACACATCCCACCTGGTAAGAGAAGGCAGAGGAAAAAAAATGGAGATGCTATACAAAGCGAGGGGAGTGGAGCGGGAGCTTGTGGATGTGAAGTCTCTTATATCCTGCACTATCAGACTGGCAAAGGCGGGGGAAAGGGCGAGATTTGACATATGAAAAAAGAGATGCACAAACATAAATCTAATCTAATCTAAAAAACAAATATTGATGACATAACTTTTTACACACACACACACACACACACACAACATATATATATAAAATATATATAAATATATATATAATAAAATATATATAATATATATATATATATAATTATGTGTGTGTTACTTTTATAGACAGTGAATCAGAACAAGCAAAGTGTATAATCTTAGAGTTTTAGGGCTTCCAGCTATTTGTTTTTTATTTATTTTCTTTTGTAATTTTTAAAAAATTTAAAACATCTTGGAATATTTGGGCTTCAAACAGTGCATAAAAAGCTTGATTTCAGACTGTAAGCATATTTCGGTTAAAGTGACAAAGTGGCTGGCATTTAACTTCCTCAAGATGATAACCTCCCCAAGTCTTTTAAAGAAGGGAATTATTTCGTGCCGTTTCCGTGTTCACAACCAGAATCAACACCTAGAGTACAACTCCATAATCTTCTGAGACTGAAGGCTTCCTACACAGTTTCTTGAAAGCTTTATCCATACACCGCCATACTTCAGTGTATTTTTACCCTGGTTCATTAGAAGCAAAGTTACATAGAGATGAGTATTGTTATACAGAGCTTTTTTATGTCTCTATATTTGTCAGATATTGTTGAGAGTAGGAAAATTAATGCAGCAAATAGTTCCACTGTTCTAAAGAAATTTCTAACAAAATTATATGCTGTGTTTAGTTGTATTTTGCAGTTGCAACGATGAGTATTTCTAACTTTAGTCCTAGTTGCACAAATAAGGTGTATCTACTAGTTTCAAACTTGAGTTACTTTTGTAACAAAATCTGGATATTTCAATCTGCTCAGAATATCTTTCATCTTCCTGAATATTTCATATTTGACACCTTCATTCACCCAAACAAATTATAGCCATTTTAATGCAGATATCTTCACATGTGTCATACGTTTCTTCTTCTTCTTCTTCTTCCTCTTCTTCTTCTTCTTCTTCTTCTTCTCTTTCTTCTTCTTCTTTTTCTTCTTCTTCTTCTTCTTTTTTCCCCTTCTTACTCATTACAAACGAGCCCCTACGACCACCGGACACCTTTACAAGGATTCTTTCCCCTGCAATAAAGCTGGATTCTATCATTGAACGTGATATGGATAGAGGGGTCTCCCCCAGTTTTTCCCGAAAATAGATCTTGATAAAGGTTTTCTTTTGAAAACCAGACGTTTTGTTGAGTATAAACAGCATCTTCCCAAAAGGGCACGCTTTCTTCCTGGCATCCCATTCAGTTTTCTACTGAGCAAAATGCACTCATGAATTAAAGCATTCAAACAATACAAACAGGTTTTAAATTTGGGGCAGATTTACACAAGATGAAAGCTGGGCAAAATTTATTGTTTATTTTTTTTTTAATTCACATTCACCAAAGTCAGATACAAAACGCAGGAACCACACAAGATATATAAATATATATAAATAAATATATATTAAAATATTAAAATTTATATTTATATTAAAATATAACATCAACTAATATATATTTTTATTAATATATATTTAAATATATATATATATAAAATTAATATAAAATATATATATATATATATATATATATATATACAAAAAGAACGAATGGGACATACTTTGGGTGGCCGAAGTCCGTTTGGTCGGATTCGGCGAAACAACCCAGAAGAAATCACAAACTAGGTAAAGTGGCGACGACTCCAAACACCCAAAACGGGGTAGGATTTCTTGTCAAAAAAGGGAAAAGAGGGGTAAAAGTAAACAGCTTACCCCCAAACTAAGTAGAAGATTTTCCCTCGGCGCAGCAAAACCCCCCAACAACCATCATCAAGTCTATGCACCAACAAAACTACGGATAAGCAATCGAGTGTTTTTGAGGGTTTGGAGGGCCCTCAAATCAATCCCAAAGAAGGACTTTCTGTGACCGGCGCTGGGAAGCCAAGATGGACCTGACCCCAGACCCAAGCCAGGAAATAGCCCTTTTGGGGTTTGGGCGAAACCAAAGATAGAGGTCCAGACTTTTTTGGAATTTTGCAGCAGCCCAAATCTTACTGTCGCCCACCAAAACCCCCACAAGACATCAAGAAAACGGTGGCACTCACCAAAAAAAAGTACTAAACCAATGCTACATCTTGCCCCCAAACGATTTAAGCGCATCAAAAAGCCCGCCAAAAACTTTCCCCCGGCGCGATATTTGCAGTGCCACGACATGGGTACTCATGCCCACAGTCAAACGAAGACCAAGAAAACCCAAAAGAAAACCCCGTTTGCGGTTCAACTGGAAAAGCAAGGGCCCCGTAGTCGCGAAAAATTTTTGCGGGTAGGGGGGAAGCGCTTGTTTTCCCCAAGGGCATAACAAACCCCTGGCCTCAGCGCCTTCAGGGGAAAAAAGCGGGAGATCTTTTTGGACGGGAAAAAACCAAGGGGTTTCAACGCCTGGGCCGGCTCAATAGGGAATAAAGCAGGAAGAACAAAACCCCAAAACGGCCGGGGTAAAGAACAATGCTCCAAGGTTGAAAAGGCAAGGGCGAAAGGAGACAGAAAGGGGGGCGTCCCAACCATCAAGGTACTAACCAAGTCCACACCAAAGCCCCTCCTTTTATTAAAAACAAAAGGGGGTCAGTCCTTCAGGAGCGCCGCATCAAAAGGAGGGAGAAAATTGCAGCGCCTGTACAACTAAAAAGCTGAAGGCTGATCCGAAAAAATTTCACGAGCAAGATCCCAGCCCATCAGACCTGAAAGCACCAGGTGCTGGAGGAAAGGTGAAGAAGCATAAGCCCTTAAAAGGAGGAAAGTCACCAGGGATTGAAACATCCCGGTGACTCATCAAAACGGGCCCAGAGATGTTTCAAGGCATTAACAATCATCTGCCAACCATTGGACCAGCAAAGATGGCCTGAACAGGGGCCCCAACCATCATGTTCCATTCCAAGAAGGAGACCGGGGAAGAATCCAAAAATTACAGAACAATCAGTCTGATAAGCATCCAAGAAAATTTTTTGCTACGCTTGCCTTGAACAGACTGAAACCACAAGCAGAAGAAATCCTTCAAAGAAAAGCGGATTTAGACCAGGCAAAGCACTGTCGAGCAACTTCAACACAGAATGCTCAAGAGAAGCATCTCCAACATAAACTACAATCTACAACAATTTTCATTGACTTCAAGAAGGCTTCGAACGAGGGGGCAAGAGCTCTGTGGCAATCTGAAGACTAAACTTTAAACGACGACCTATTCAAGTCATCCAGGCCTGTATGACAGCTCCCACAGTGCAGCCCCTCTGTGGAGAAATCGGGAGTTCTTCCGGACTTCATTTGGGAAAGATTCGACAAGTGCCCTCTATCCCCGTTCTTTTCAACAAGTGTTCCGGGAGAACTCACCCAGGGCCCCTTGACTTCAAGACCACAATCACAATGGGAGGAAGCCAGTCTGCAATCTTCGATTCGCCGACGTTTATTGATCTCATGGCCGCAGTAAAGAGAGAACTCCAAAATCTCACCACCAACTGGAAACATCAGCCAATCCCCAAACGTATGGAGATCACACGGAAAAAGACCAAATCCAGTAACATACCACACCAACCACTCCCACCCATCAAATGAGGGCGAGACACTAAAAAGGAGTGGAAACTTCAAGTATTTGGGAGCAGTCATCAAACCAAAGAAGTACGAGCACACAATAGGTAAGATCAGACTTGCTGTGGCTTCTCCCATGACAAAAGCTGGCGAAAAGTGTGGAGAAACCATAACTCAAAAACCCCACATAAGGTCAAACTCTACAAGGCACTCGTCACAAACCATTGCCTTGTACACGTTGGGGGGCATGGCACTTAATGCCGATTTAGAACGCGCATTCAGCCTTGAGAAAGTGCCTCAGGCGGTCCTGAAATACCTACAAAACCGTAAAACCCAAGAATCGTCGGCAGCAGATCGAAGGGAGGCCCGGCAAACAAGAAACATTGCTAGATACAGTCAAACGAGGAAAAGAAATGGTTTGGGCCCCACAACAAGGCATAAACACCCGTCAAAGACAGTCCTGCGAAATGTTGAAGAGCAAAGGGAAACGGGACGACCATGCAAAAGCTGGAAATCCAACATCAAGGGGTGGACCGGCCTCACTGTCCAAAACCTCCTGAAAGCAAACCCAGGACAAAACCATTTGGCGTCCACTGCAGCGTCGTGCGGGTACCCAACGTCGTCCCGACCAAGGGATGAGTGAGTGAGTGATAAAAAAAAATATATAATATAAATATATAATATATAAATATATATAAAAAAAAGGAGAGGAGAGAGAGAGAGAGAGAGAAGAGAGAAAAGAGAGCAGTCACTGGGGAAATAGACATATTTCGAGGGTGCAGATAGAGGCCAATATATTTCAATGTCTATGTCATATGAGCATTTCCCAACCTCTCGCAATGTTTCAATAAGGTTATCCACAAAACGGCCAATTGCTTTGGTATAGGTGTTTTATTTGTAATCCTTTCTATGATAAAACAGACTCCAAAAAATAAAGGGAAAAGAATGATCAAGCTGTTGTTTTTGTATATAAATATGTATATATAAATATAATATATATATTTATATGTGGGAATATAATAATAATTGTGGTAGTATATAGATACAAATATTATAAATATAATATATATATAAATATATAAAAATAAAATTAAATATATAAACACAAATTTACAATTATTTCAACATGCTTTTTGTCATTATATTTTCATCTGTTGGTGTAGCAGTGGGAAACCTCAAGGACACCATTCAATCTTACGCTGCAATAAACACTTCTAGATTTTAAATAGTGTTCAGTGCAGTTACACAGAGGTATGGTTTTAATCCACACGCTATTACCCAAGATTTCTCAACGAGCCGAACCTGAAATCAGGTCAGGCCAAAGCGTGTATTTACTCCATACATGTCCAAATTTTTTCACAGAATTTAATTCTATCGGGAAAATTTCACAAAGAAGGTCTATGAGTATTAATTTAAATTGTTACACTTGATTCTCCCCCTGTTTAAAAAAAAAATCAATTTTTTTTAAAATAAAAAAAAAAAAGAAAAAAAAACAAAAAAGG
>JAQIHA010000873.1:0-12931 GCA_028751875.1 Rapana venosa
AGCAGTCAGGGCCATGATTCACGGGCATACAGAAATACGGATAGGCAAGGGAGCGCATTAGTCGATCGGAGATAAGTGAGATTTTTTTAATTCTCCAATGTTTTTTTAGTTTTGACAGTCGTTTTTGTCGTGCAGTCCTGCATCTACTTCGGCTTGGACCCTGGTCTGATACAAGGGCCCCCAGACTTGAAGCGTTGAACTGTTTCTATTTC
This sequence comes from Rapana venosa, assembly GCA_028751875.1. Lineage (NCBI taxonomy): Eukaryota > Metazoa > Mollusca > Gastropoda > Neogastropoda > Muricidae > Rapana > Rapana venosa. The sequence goes on from JAQIHA010000873.1 coordinate 213, forward strand.
GGTCTTTAAAAACCCTGATATCAGCTAACCCTTTGGTGTTATTAGTCATCCTTTTGGTTTCTCTGCACGTTTTCCCAGCCTATTTTTTTGGAGGCCTTATTCAGGTACTGTTAGGCTGGCAACCCTTTTTTTTCGATCCTGCTATTCCATCAATGCATCTGCAAAGAGGTTTGTGATCATTCTGCCTCAATGCTGACACCCTTTCAAAATTTTTCCAGTGCACAGCCAGTTTCCTCTAAAGGGAAATATTGAAAAGGGGGGTGAGATAGCCCAGCTACCTTACCCCCAACGTTTTATCCTTGAACCATACAGATGTTTAAAAGACCCCTTGGTAAAAAAGGGAAAAAACAGACAATCCTTTAAACAAACAACCCCTCCACTATTGATAAAAATCAATTTTGACTGTAAGGTTTTCCTAATTAGAAAAGATGATGTCATTAGCCAGGCACAACTCGCTTGTTTTTCAATAGAACAGAGTCTGATCCAAACAAAGTGGGGTCAAACTTAGAAGGGCAATTAAAAAAAGATTATTCAAGCTAAAAGGGCAAGAAGGCTGTTGCTAAAAAAGCAACATATTCTTAATCATACGATTTATGGATACAAAAGAAAAAAGAGTAAAACTTATTTATAAAGCATACAGGAATGAGGGACTAAAACATAAGAGATTCAGCTGAAAAAGGAAAAAAGAAAAAAAGATGCTCCCATAAAAGACCCTATGGTAACGGGTTTTGTATTCCTCTTACTTTAACGCACAGCTCCACAGGGGGCCTCACTATCAAGCACACTTAGAGATAACGTCGAGACTAACGTTTAATGAGGGTGCTCGGGGTATTACACACACTGACATGAAGCGATGTAAAAAATATCGGGTATATCATAGATATGATGTTGAAATCACCCAAGTTAACCTTGATTGCACAGAAATATCATCAAGGTTTACACTTTTTATAAAGAGGCCAACCATAGCACTTTAATGAAGATAAAGTAGATACGTGGGAATATAAATCTGAACCCCAGCAAGATGTTAAAAGAAAATTAACGCGTTGAAGAACCAGAGGGCCCCTTTTTTCCAATTAGGTGAAGGTCTTTTTAACCCCGTATAAAAAATTTGTCATGTACAAAAGGGGGCGAAACCAAAAATAAAGTCACGCCTTAGTTAAATTACCTTTCAAAATTTGGATGAGGAAAAAAATATTTTTGCTGCGGGCAACACAAGACCCACACTGGTCAAACAAGCAAATCTTTACACTGCAAAATTTTAGGCTTTATGAATCTAACACTAAATCGAAATTGTGGGTTGACTTAAGGTCAACAATGAGAAAGGCGCAGGGTTTCAGGAAGACGCATTGAAAAGGGCTCAAAGAATAACATTCAAATAAAAAAGGAAGAAAATGTGAGCCCATAAAAATAATCATTTGTATGATGGATGCACAACTCAACATAAAAGGGAAAACAGACTAAAAGGAGTTTTTTTACTAAGGACCAGCAAGTTTCTCCCAAAAGAAGCACACTGCTCTCTAAAGCGGGCAACTGGCTGGGGCAAGACGTATTTTTTTAGATTTTTTAAAACAGTACACAATCATTTCGATTCATTTTTTATTTTCTGCCAACACACCACAATAAAACGAACAAGACAAAAATTTATTTGGACAATGAAAAAAAATTATGTTAATTCCTCGCAGGCAAAAGTAGTGTTAGAAAAACATTAAAACCTTTTTGAAAATACTAAATTATTTTTTAAAATTTTGACTGCTCAGGGCGTACATTGTTTTAAGAAGGAATAGTTTGTCTAACCCTTGCTTCAGCGGAACATGCCGATTCTTTGTTGCTGACACAAAATTTTAAATAATTTAAAAAAAACCGGGAACAAATAAAGTCTTTGTAATTTTTCAATAAAGACAGAGAGGGGTTTAAAAAAGCTTTCCAATAGATTTTATTAAGAGGGAAAAAGAAAAAAAAAAAATAAAAAAAAAAATGAGAAGTAAAAGTAAAAATTTTAAAAAAAAAAAAGGATATTATTTGAGGAAAAAAAAAAAAAAAGAGGGAAAATAAATTTTTTAAAAAAAAAAAAAAATAAAAATTAAAAAAAAAAAAAAATTGGGTGTAGGAAATGAAAATTTGTTGTTTTGGAAAGAAAATATTTTTTAAAAATAAGGAAAAGGGGGGTGGAAAATTTGAACGTCAGAAGGGGGTTTTTATATTTTTTTGTTTTTCAGTCCGCATTGCCCTTGGGGCACCCCAAGGGGAGAATCGGAATAAAAGACAGGGCGGCAGGCAGTGCGGGGCAGGCAGGGGTTCCCAAACCCCCAAGTAGCCTAGCATACCTACGGTCCTATGTTTTTTGGTTGTGTGTACTATTTTTTGTGCTGTTAATGTTTTTTTTACCCCTTTTTGTACATGTTGTGTTGGCGTGTGTGTTTTTATTTTGTCCGTTATGTGTACTGATTACAATGGTGTGTGAATTTGATTGGCATTCCAAACATCGTGAATCCCGAAGCCTGGTAGCAAGAAGTTTTGCATTTTTTTACTCGAAAAAAAATTCAGCTAAAAACTTCAGCCGCATATATTCCCATATTTTATATTCTACCCGCAAAAAAAAAAATATAACATTTTGTATTTATTAAAGAGAAAGGGAAAACACAACGGGGGTAAACTGCTACTTAATTTACCTAGTTTTCATAAAAGTGGATGGGTGGTCTAGGGGAAAACGCGCCTGCCCCTCAAAGCAAAATCCGGGCTAAAGTGTGCAGGGGTTAAATCAAGTAAAGTCAAATCAAGTCAAAAAACACTTTAATCATCCCATGAAGGGCAATTACAATATGACGGGCAGTTTGAACTCATCAAATATACAAAGACACAAAGCTATATTCATATTGGTTTTTCAAATAAAATGTCACGAACACACACACCACAACCACACACACGTCGCATGCGCACAAACTAAATTTGGGAAACAAAATTTTTAAACCCCATTGACTAAAAACATAAAACTTTTTTTTTTACGCACGCATAACGAAGCACGTACACACCACGTACGTGGTATGCGAACACCCCACGCACACCCCACCAACACAAATATAATTTCAATTTTTTAAGACAGGACTAAACACAGACTTTTTTTCACACACCCACGCACCCACACCACACACACACACCCCCAAAAATTTATGTATTGACTACATCGAACAAGACAATCAGGCAGATAATTCAAAAAAATTAAAAAAACAGTACAACTCATGTGAATTCAGAGTCGAAGCTTACGGCACAAAAGAATTTCTTTTCTTTGGTTTTGCAGGGGACACAAAAACGGCGTTCCAAAGGGAAACATTTAAAATTCTTAAAACAAACAGAGAAGGATCACCAAAAATGGCTTGGCTGTGTGACAAGCGTGATTGCAGAACGACTGAGACCCTTTTTGTTCTTTCCAAATTTAAATTTTTTAGCAATTTCTTACAATTCTCTGCAGGCCATTCTTGTTTTTAACACTAAGGTTAAATTGTACCACAAAGAAAAAAAACTTAGCCCACTCTCTATGTAAGACTTGTAAAAAAAGGGAAAAGGGACTTTTTGTCTACAAAAAATGATTTCATTTCCTCAGAAAATACAACGTTTTGCCCTTTTTTGAAAATAGCGTCAGTTTTAACGTCCCATTTAACTTGTGGTAAAAAACATTTCCCAATACTTAATTCAAAAACGTTTTTAAACCTTTTGATTTGGTAATAATATTCTTAGGAGTACCCCTGATTTTCTGAATCGATGGGCGGTCTTTATTTTTAGAAACTTTACCCAGATGGCCCCCGTCACACCATGACAACTCGGTGGGCTGGACGGGGTCTAAATGATCGGGAAATAAGAAATAACGAGCACTATCGTCGCGAATTTACCAAAGGTTTTTCCAAATTGTTTTCGCAATCATCTTTTATAGAATGACAGAAGGGGTGAAAAGGAAACCAACCCTGCGGAAACCATCGGAAATCTAACCAAAGAAGATATTTTTTTGGGCCAAAACACGCGGGGGTCTTTTGGGTTTAAAAAATTTCAATCACCAAACAAACAAGTTGTTTGTCACGTCAAATTTTGAAATTATTTTTTAAACCAAAACGTGAGGCTGCATTGATTGAAAGCTAACTAAAGTCGCGAACAATATTCTGGCATGAGAGTCAGGTTTCCAAGGGGCAAAATACAACTGTTCAAAAAAATTTTTTCATCTTGGACACCCCTTCGGACCTGTACGCAATTGCAGTGGGTCAAGGTCTTTCCTGTAGCAGAAAGAATGAGAATTTTACGATTTTTTCCAGGGTTTTCATCACAAGAGAGTGAGAGCTACGGGTCAAAATCTTTAGGCCGAGAAGGATTGGGTTTCTTTGGAAAGGTATTACTTTGGGAATTTTTTCCAAAAACAGGAATCTGACAAGTATCCGTGGGCCGGAACAGGTTTGAAGAAAACGGGCAAGCTCATATCGCAAATTTCGGGGTTTTCCATATACCGTCGGGCCCGGGGAGTTTTGTTAATTTTTATTGCCTTAAGTGCTTACAGAAATTTTTCAAAACAATGACGCATTCTCAGAAACTAGGGTTTTGCTTCAGATCATTTAAATTCATCTGAGAAATCTGCTTTTAAAACGAGAAAAAAAAATGCGTTTAGAGGGCTGGTAAGTTTTAACACATACTCCCGCAAGCTATTTTTCCTATGTTGGACACCTACCATATTTACTGCAGACATTTTTTAAAACCCCTGCCATGCAAACAAAAATTTTTCCTTTGAAAACTTGTCTTCTATCTTTTTTTTTTATAAAAACGTCTGACCCGTGCAACAGCACTTTGACTTTTTTGTTTACTTCCTTCTTTGTTTTTTTTTTTCTGTGCCTGGAAAATACTACTTTTTTTTTGTTTAAAACACGTTTCAATCCTTTGAAACCCCAAAGGCTTGTTTTTGGGGGAAAATGGTTATCTCCTTAGTTTGGAATAAAAAACAACAAAAAACAAAAAAATGAAATAAAAAACAAATAAAAACATACTCTTCAATCTGAACACACATCATAAAACATACCCCAGTCATGCAATCAAGCACCTTGCAGACTAGCTATACATCACACCCTTTTTTGCGGTCCTTAATGGTTGAAGGCGCCGAAACACTGACGGGTAAGGGGTGCAAAAAAAACATTTGTGGCAGATGATCCCAGGGGGGGAAAAGGCAACGATCTATGGGCCCTGCACATCCCAACACAACAAGGTCTTTTTCTTTCGTTGGGGCGGTCACATACTGTTCATATTCTTCAGTATTTTATAAGGGAACAGTTATTAAAAATCACCCAGGATAAACTTAGGGGCACAGGGATTAAACGGCACATGGGGGTGACAATATATGTTCAGTTGCTCTAACCACTCTTGCTTTGGGGTGAATGTAAACTAAATGAAAAATAATTGCGGAATTTCCCGTGGTAAGAAAAAAGGCCCGGGAGCGAACAGAGACAGTTTCAATTCCCCACGGAAAGCGTAGTTCTAATTTAACATCACCACACCAACGCCGTTGAGAAAGCACAAACCTCCCCGTTCCTACCCCTTTTTGGCCCGGAAATTTTTTCCCCCATCCATTAACCAAAGAGTGGTGGTCTGGGCGCTAGTATTCGGATGAGACATAAACCGAGGTCCCGTTTTTTACCGAAATATTTAGCGCACGAAAAAGAACCCAAGGCAAAAAGAGAGTTGCCCGGCAAAATTTTAAAAAAAAAAGCCACTCTGAAAAGGAAACAAATACAGTTGCAACAAAAAAAGAAAAAAAAAAAAGGGGGGCGCAGCGCAAAGGGGCGACGCGTTTCCCCCCCGCCTCTCCCTGGAGAGCACCCGAATTTTCACGGGGAGAAATCTGCCGTGACTTTAAAGTGGGATGAAATGAAAACTGAGCGCTTTGATTTGTTTCTTTTTAAGATTCAGCGCATATAAATTCCCTACATTATATTATTAATTATTTTGAGGCGATCGTTGGGTATTTGGTATTTCGTGATTTCCTTTCTTGGGAGCATGAATGACTGATTAGGTCCAATGCTTGGCCACCTCCACTCTGCCAATCTTTGCAAATTCTTGTGAGGATTTTTGTTTCTTTTTTTCCCCTATTTGATCATATTTTATACCCTTTAAGTATGGGGGATTTTTCTCCATGAAAACAGGCTGCCTTCCCCGGGGGAAACGTGGGCCACAAACACACCATCTTTTTTTTTTCCCTTTTTTCCTTTTGCAGTGTATTTCTTCCCTATCAAGTGGCTTTTTTTCTACAGAATTTTTCCAGGGACAACTCCTTTTTACCGTGGGTTTTTTTACGTGCACTAAATAATTTTTATAAACTTTACAAAAATTTAAAAGAAATACAACTGGCCAACTTCAAAGAACGGGGATTTTTTTTTCTTTTCCCTCTGTGGATGGGGACGCGTTGTCTGGAGGCCTGTCATGGGTGAAGGTGTTCTCAAGGGCACATTTCAACAACACGTTTAAAAAATGAGGGCTTATACCCTTAAAATAAAGTTTTTTTGACCCGAGCCCTTTTTTTCCCATTTGACAAAAAAATCCAACTGAAACAAAGCCTTCCATGAGACTATAAACCCAAGGCCCGTGTGCAAACGCATGCGAACATCTTGTGCACGGGGTTTAAAACCTGTTCCTTTTCAAAGAGTAGTCCATGGTGTGCCAGTGGGGAAAAGATGACAAAATTTTTTCAAAAAAAACGCATACAAAACGGGGACTGGATGTAAAAAAAGCCTGATGCTTATTCCATTTTTCCTCACCCAAAAAAAACCCCCCCCAAAACTGAGCCTTTGATTTGTTGCTTTACAAATTCAGGGCTATAAAATCCCTACATTATGTTATTTTTATTTTTAATATTATTTTTATTATTTTTAAAACTTATTTTCCCAAACCAAAAAAAGAAGCAGGATGAATAACCTTTTTCAATTCAGATTATTACTACTCTGCTTCTAGCCTGCCAGCCCCTCAAGCCTAAGGGTTTTTTTTTGGATGGCCCGTCAGAACTATGTGTGGGTTTCCTTCTTCACAGAGGAGTGAAGGACAGAGACAAGAGAGACAGATGTGTGGGCGTGTTTGTGTGCAGTTTTTTGCATGCCTATAGAGTGTGCCTGAAACCCTGGCAGTGGGGTGTGTTGGATCCATGTGAAAAAAAAACAATTGACCAAAATCGGAAAGGCACTTGTCTATGTAGGGAGGCGGTTGGGGGTTGGGGCCCCTGGCACATGCTGTTGTTTGCTCAAAAAAAAAGGGGGTGCACCCGTTGATAACAAGTTTTTTGCTCCCTTGTTGACCTTGGCTACTTTTTTTTTCTTTGTGGAAATAGTTTTTGTCATAGAAAAACATCGATTTTTTCTATTTCTATTGAACATTTTTTTCTTGGGAAAATATTTTGCATTTCTTTTTTTTTCAAATGGGTTTTTTTGTTTACCCATAATTTTTTTTTATCGCCAGGGGAGCAATTTCATATCAACGTTTATGCTGCCTGACACATTCCCGTTTTTTGTGTTGCGCAGTGCGTGACTTTAATGGCATAATTAGTACATATCGTGCAAGGATTGGGATGCTTTCCTAAAGCCTTGGGCAAAAAAAAAATCTACTTTTCTTGATTTATCTCTGATTGTAAAATTTTTTGATATTTTCATACCTTCACCACCCCCGTAACACAACATTGTCACGTTTGCTCCTTTGTTCTTTGTTGATGATCACAAAAGTAATTTAACCACAGCTCTGTTCCTATTCACCACACAGATGGTTTTTTTCATAACCACAGGGGGTAAAAGGCTCAGTCTCCACCAATTTTGCGGTTTCTTTTTTTTTTTGTCCGAGAGTAAAGTCAACCCAGGACCAACCTACAACTGATTTTTTAAAATTGCACAAAATGCAAAAAGATTTAGAAAAAAGATTTAACTGATACAATCAAAAATCATAATATTGAATATTACAGTATCTGAAAATTGGGTTTCTGAAATGGACCAAAACAGTTCAATTTTCCTGACCAATTTTCCTCCCCCAGTCAGGTGTGACAGATCACATGACCCATATGGGGAGTAGCATCTATGAAAAAATGGATTTTAAAAGCCTGCCGATTGCCCCCCTCGAATTTTTTGGAACGGGGACAAAACAAAACTAACAGAAAGGTACATTAATCGGACTTTCATCGTCCACCCACTTAATTGACATTGGGAACAAAAAAAGAGCAAAGTTAAAACATTTTTCTCAAGTTCCTATTCTTTTTCGTCTTTAACACAAAAATTCCTAGAACACCATCACCCTATTTTTAAAACCTAAACGTAAAACAGCTCAAAAATTTATTTAATGAACCACAGGGGAACGACCAACACATCTTGTTTAGACTGTCATTACACAAAACCAACCAATACACCCAGTTGAAGTTCTGCCACTATGTTAATGACCACAGTATTCCTTGTGCCTCTATCAGAAAAACAATTACAAAAGCAGCGTTTCAAAAGAAAATATTTAACTACAAAAAAACAGATAAAACAAATTTTGTAAACTGTTGTTAAGTTAATTGTATAATTATTTAAAGCAAACAAATGAAAGTGCTGAATGTTTTCAAAGGTTCCAGGAAAAAGCTGAATTTTTTATGCTACTTTAAAACGTTACTGTTCGTGGAATATGTACCGGATGACGATGAATTTGAATTTTTTTGCCGAAAGCAAAAAGGGTTTTTCACAGAACTGCAAATTAATTAACACACGGAAAACTGGCTTTGTTTCCCCAGTTTCAGAACTAAAATGAATTCTTGTAATGAAAAAGAAGCACAAATACCCCAGAACTAAAACAAGATTTCCAACCCCCCAATTTTGGGCAAAAGGATGGGGAAGCAGTGAAACTCCTTCAAAAAAAAAGGGAAAGATGCCAACCAAAACCCTCTTATTAGTATAACAAAACCCTTTTTTCTATTCAATAAGATGGCAAAAAGAAAAAAAAAACCCAGAAAAGGTTTTAAGGAAACATGTAAGGTTCAACACCTTTTTTAGGGGAAATAGGGAAGGGGCATGAAAAAATTTTTAAAGATGAGGAAAAAATGGAAAAAAAGGAAAGTTAACATTACCCCCTACACAGAGCAAAAAAAAAACTCCAGACAGATGTAAATCACTCCTCTACAACTTATAAAATGCACAAACACACACACTAGAGCAACTTAAAACCCCGCGTTTCCACTGCACGAATATCAAAGAAAAAAAGGGAGCAGTTCACACTGGGGCAGTTATTGCCCAAACGAGTAAGATAAGAAGAAAGGTTTTTTCATGTTAAAAAAAATTTAAAATCTAACCCCCCCCCAAAAAAAAAAAAAAAAATTTTGGGGTTCTAGGGGGTTTATTTTTTTTTTTTCTTTTTTGGGGGGGGGGTGGGCCCAAAAAGAAGGCGCATAAGCACTCACTTAAAAAAAATAAAAGGAAAAAAAAAAAGGGGGAAAAAAGAAAAGAAACCCCCCCTAAGATGTGCTCCGACCTGCAATGCAACTGGGTCACAAAAAAAGAGATAAAGATGTGTCCGACCGCAATGCAACTGAGGCACACAAAAAAGAATAAGGCAACTATTTTCAATAGCTTTTTCATTTCCTAGTCTACTCTGGAAAATGATGATGACCCCTTGACATTTTTTTTCTTGAAAAGGAAATAAACGAAATTTTTTAAAGGGCACTTCTAAGTTTTTAAAATTCATTCTTAAACCTGGATATGAAAAAACAGAGGATTGATTTAGTTCACAAAAAACCTACCATCATTCTAATCGCTTACTAAAACTTTAAAAAAGTCTAAACGAATGTAGGGTTTCCAAAAAATTTTGGGAAAAAAACTTGATAAACCTACATAGAAAAAAAAACCCAAAAAAACAGTAACAACAAGACCAATTTTTATTGTTAAGTTTCCCTTGGGAAGGTTTTAGAAAAAAGTATTCACCAAAAGGATAGTTCCTTTTTCTAACCACATTTTTTCTCCCCTTCCAATCAGGTTTTACCCCCTGGAAACTCCCTGTAAACAGTTACTCTGAAAATATAACAGTCTTTTTTCCTCATTTTTGTGGAAAAAAAAAAAACACAAGCAGTTTTTTTTGACTATCAAAAGCATTTTGATCATGTCGGGAACAAGGGGCTTCTAACAAGATGAACATAGGGAAACAATAAATCATTAGATGGTTACAACTATCTTTTAAAAAACCCAAAAAAAAAACCCCAAACAAAGTTATAAAAGGTAATACATCGATTTTAAAAAAAAAAAGCCGATGTTCCTCAGGGGTCAGTCTTTGGGTTTCCCCCTATTTTGAAATTATATAAAAATTTTGAAATATAGAAACTGATATAAACTTTCGCTGACGATACTGGCACGACTTTGCATAACAACCCAAAAATTCATGCCGAAACCCCCATTTAAATCCCCTTAGAAAACAAAAATTCTTGGCCAAGTGCGGAAAATTTTTTTAAGCAACAAAACAAAACTGTTAAATTTTTCTCCTAACAAAAACGATCCACCACCCATTTTGACAACTTGCCTTTTAAAAAAAAAGTAGCACAAACAGTTAGGTATCATTCTTTAGACAACTGCAAAGGGATGACATATAAAAAACAAATAAATACTTAACTTGTTGGGCTGGTGCCTCAAAAAACAAAATAAAAACTTAGTAGAAAAATACCAAAACGAGATCAGTCCCTTTATATTCCCCATTTCGACTAGGCCCAAAATTTTGTGGGGACAAAATTGCACCGAAAAAACAGTCCCAAATCCCTTAAAATGCGTCAGACCTATAGTAGGACTGTTGTGGCAGAGATCTTTAAAAAGTGTAACCAAGATCTGGGTCTGTACTCTGAAAGAGGAAAAACCAGACACAAACCTGTTAGTATCACAAAAGGTACATGGTTTATGTCCCGACCTTTGTTGATATTGTTCCGCACTATAAAAAAAAAAAAATTCCACCAAAAAGGCCCTTTTAACGCAGCTTTCCAAGGGGCAGCACAGATTTATATTTAAAAAATCTTCATTCCCTCACTACTTTTTTGTGGGAAACCCATCAGATTGTTTTAAAAATATCATTCTTTAACCCCTTTGTTGGGTTTATAGGGCTAAACTGCCTTAATTTTTAAATTTTTTTTAGGTTTCTACCTCCATTTTTACTTTCTTTACTCCTAAGGCAATTAGTGGTGCATGACAAGTTTTCAACGAAAATTTGCACAAGCTAGGCTGCTTTGTACTTGCATTAAACCAATTTTTGTGCGGTCACCAGAGTCTTTCATTGTCACCTTAATTGTCACCAATACAGGAAAAATATGGTATAAAAAAAAACACAAATTCCCCAGGATTTTACAATAGTTCAAACACATTGTGTTAAAAAGGAAGTGATACCCCCCTGTGTGTTTACCCAAAAATTATGTGCAATAGTACTTTTAAGGATGGTCACACAATTCCCCCCTAGCACCTGTTTTTTTTATGTATGTCTCGAGGAACAGAATTTTTTTTAAAAAGATTTTTTCTTTGAAACAAGTCATATTCAATCGACATGGACCTTTATACGCAGTTCAAACGCCTGTGCTACCACATGTTTGTTAATGTACAGAAATTATTTTTGTACATGCGTCCCCACGCCCCATTGTCACACACAAGTGTGACAAATTCGAAACAACACAGAACTTCTGTAACTCTACAAAATTTTAATGTTGGTAGTCTCTAAAGTAGTCGTAGTGGTGGCACAGGGTCACATCACATCACAAAAAGCACAAATTATGGATGTGTGTGTGAGGGGGCGGGGGTGTACCCATTGCTCTCACCTGTTGAACCTTGGCAGACGGAGACCTATTTTATTTTCCTTCTTGCTATTTTCATTATCAGCATATCTGTTCGTTTCTGCCATTCCAGTTTCAAAGCAAAAGTGTGGTAATAATGAGAAAACAGTCAAAAGCATCACACTTTCAGGCGTCTATGCCGCGGACCGGCCGGGAGGTCAAATTTCTCCACAGTCCATGTGTGTAGCACAGGTCAGGAATGTGCCGTGTAGCACGTTATTTTCTGGCTCACTCTTCTCCCTAACTGCAGCATTTTCTTCCTCCTCTTCCGCGTAATCGTTTAATATTGGACTAAGTTAACAATTCTTGTTCAAATGTTTCTACTTCCAAGACAATAACATTCAATTTATCGTCTTGCTAATCAGATGAATCGTCTGCTACGAAAGAAAACGCCATTTTTTTCCGCAAGGCTGCACCATTGAAAAGCGTTCTGGTCGCTGGCTGTTATTTCTTCCTTCCCTCCCCACTACACGCATGTTAGTGGTCTAAATTTATCACAGGCATCCTCTGACACCCTCCCTGCATCGCCCCACCAATTTTCAGACACATAGTGTGAAAGCCACGAGGCCTGTGTGTGATGGAAAAGTACTGCTCACGTGGGCAGCACCAACTGTCGGCTGCGGTCGTATTGGAATCTAGCGGCAGCCACCGTTACTGTTGGCTGCGGCCGGATCGGGGACAAGAGGGTTAAGTCAGCTAATAGGATATTTATCTACAAATAATCCCATTGTACCTTTGTACCTTTGAGACCAACACTAAAGAACAATCAGCCTCATCAGCCATACCAGCAAGATCATGCTCAAAGTTATTTTGAATCAACTCAAGAAGGAGGCAGAAGAACACCTTGCAGAGGAACAAGCTGGGTTCAGGGCAGGCAGGAGCACAATCGAAAAGATTTTTA
>JAQIHA010000874.1:0-12949 GCA_028751875.1 Rapana venosa
ATTTTCACTTGGATGGATGACCTTTTGCGCGGCTTGGCTTCAGTACAGTCCCCCAGTTCACCCCAGCTATAAATGGATACATGACCCTCTTTAAAGTCAGGGAAGGTAAAGCAGCGAGGGAGAGGAGATGGGCGCCGCCCTCAATATGCTGGCCCCTTAATAATAATAATAATAATAATAATAATAATAATAACATGGAATTGATATAGCGCTGAATCTTGTAAAAAAAAAATCGAAGCGCTTGCACTCAAATCATTTACACGCATGCAATGTACAGAGAGAGAGAGGAGAGAGGAGAGAAGAGGAGGAGAGAGAGAGGAGAAGAGAGAGAGAGAGAGAGAGACGGAAAGACAGACAGACAAGGACAAATTGACGTACACACAAACACACACACACACACACACACACACACACACACACCACCCCACACACACACACACACACACACAGACGACGGACAGACAGACAGACAGACAGACAGACAAGAAGAAGTTGAAGTCTCTGATGCCCCACTCCCCTACGACCACATAGGTTATGGAACACCTGTACCGTTTTACTTTTATGGGGGCTTTCCAGGCTCGTTCTGTGACCTGATCGTAGACAGCTTTAGGTTTCTGGTCGTCATCTGTCGACTTTTGCTGTTCTTTGTTTGGAGAGGAGGGACATGGAATTATTGACCGTCATATGTTGGAATTGTTTGTTCACATCACCCCCTTCATGAAGGACTATGGCCTATTATGAAGAAAACAATTGCATTCGCATTTTCTGTACGTCTATTTTTCTTGTCTGTCTGCCTTCTGTTTTCTTGCCCTGTCTGTCTGTATGTCTGTCCGTCTATCTGTGTGTGTGTCTGTGTGGTTACGTCGATTTGTCCTTTGTCTGTCTGCTCCCCCCCCCCCCCCCCCACTCTCTCTCTCTCTCTCTCTCTCTCTCTCCCCCTCTCTCTCTCTCTCTCTCTCTCTGTACGTGTCGATTTGTTGTTGTTTTTTAAAAAAAGTTTACATGGTTCTTTGTTGTTCCTCATCTTAGATCGTGTTCGTATGTACATGTTTGTGTACATGTGTATGTATATGTCTATGTGTGTGCGTGCATGCGTGTGTGCGTGCGCGGGTGGATGAATGTGTACGTTGCGTGCTTGTGAAACCAAAGCCTCGTGTGCGAACGAATGCAGAACATCTTGCGAACATGTTAAACTTGTTCCACTTTTTCGAAGAGTAGGCCATTGTGTGCCGACGGGAAGGGATAACAAAATTTACAAAACCGCACGCACACAGGGACTGTATGTTAAAAAAAAAACACCACACACACACACACACACACACACATGAGTGCCTATTTCATTACCCTCGAAAATAAAAGAAGACAATAAAAACTACTACTATTTTTTTACTACTACTACTATACTACTACTACTACTACTACTACTACTACTACTACTACCACTACTACTACTACTACTACTACTATTGTTGTTGTTACTACTACTACTACTTACTACTACTACTACTACTACTCTTCTACTACTACTACTCCTACTACTACTCCTACTACTACTAATGATGATGATGATGATGATGATGATGATGATGATGATGATGATGGTGATGATGGTGATGATGGTGAGGAGGAGGAGGAGAAGGAAGAGGAGGACGACGACGATGCTGATAATGATGATGACGATTACAAAAATAATAATGATAATTGACTCTTTTAGAGCACTTTCCTTCGCCTTTGCGGAAGTATCACAAAATAGCAAAATGTTGCAACAGTGAACGTAAAAACACAACAAATGTGATATCACACTTAAACTACATTTAAAAAAAAGTTTTTTACACAGTGTGACTCAAAACTACGTGTATAAACACTGCTTTCAAAGCAGCCAATAAGAAACATTCAAAATATTATACTTGCTACATAAACCACATACAAACACACACAAACACACACACACACACACACACACACACACACACACACACACACACACACACACACACACACACAACACACACACACACTGGCACACACACACACTGAAACTGGCTAGAATGTTTAGAGAGATGAGTCTTGAAACCAAAGAGAAAAGCAAAAAACGAAGATCCAGAGGTAAATCATTCCAGACAGATGGGGCTGAGTTTAAAAAGTCACAGTAGTTAAAAGATTTAGACTTAGTTTATTCACACATGATATGTGTGAATGTCCCTGATAAATGCCATCTTCTTCATCCTCCAATGCTCAGACAGCAACTAGTGTTACCTGTCATATGAGCGAAAATGCGTTGTGCTGCTGAGGAGACAAGTCGGGCCCAGCACATCTGACTTTGGTATAGGAGAGAATTGTTATTCTGAAGTCTTTCTGGAAGAAGGACAAGAATGGATCAAGAAGGCAGAAAATAGACAAGAAGAGGGTGACAGGAAGAAAAAGAACACCGCAGAAACAGAGAGAGTGATAGAAAAGAAGGCATTCCTGGCACAGAATGTCCAGAAGGTGGGAATACTATTTATCCTGACAGGTCCCCAACATCCCCACAGGGGAGTGTTCTTTGATTTACACGTGATGTAATTATGTGACTGTTCCTGATCGTTACCACTTCCCCTTGAAAGAAGACACTCAACAGGAGACAAGGGGGAGCAACTCTTACCTGAGTCAGTATGTAACACACAAGTTACATCATGGGAGAACTCAGCAGGTACAGAAGCAGTTTGATTTACGCGGTAACTGTAAGCGGAACACAACCGACGGTACCAACACAGTTTGTTACACTGCACTTCGTTGGTTAAAACGTAGCTTCCAATCACATCCGTGCTTACTGAAGAGACTTCGCTCAAATATCTTAATAAACCAAACCAACAAAGACACAGGAAGATGTTTAAAAAACGTTTTAAGGTTCTCATCTTGTTACTCTCAGAAAAAAAAATTCAGTTGTGGTTTGGGATGCTCCCAGTGATTTTCTTGCTCGCGTTTAGTTTTGTTTAATTCCGTAGGGAATTATTGGGGTACTGTACTGAAGAGCTGTTCAACAAATTCCTCCATATATGCTCATTGTATACCAAAGTCTTGGCCTCTACAAACATATTCCTGTCCAATGTATATACACACATTTGTTCCCAGTGCAATGGAGATTATTATGTAACAAAGTGAAATTAGAAAGCAGTCACTATCATTTGTGTTGTTATTGTAGTTTTTAATTGATGGTAGACTATATATTGGCAAACACAAAAGTTGCTAACATTACAGATACTGTTATACAAGTATAAGCTGTCCCTGATTCATTATCAAAAAGGCAGAATTCTTTTTCCTTTTCTAAATCTACGAGATTATACCTGATAAATTATCATCTTTTCAATGAAATAAGGTTGCTTTTTTCTCAGAGTTAAGAGGCTGCTGCGTGATTGTCAGATATCAATTTTATCTACTTTTTTTAAAATCTGAGACTTTGAAATTATTTTCCACTCTTTGTTTGCAGACTGTACATCATATATGCAGGACAAAATTGCGCTAAACAAACTTGTTACTCTATCTGTCTTTTTCAATCACACTATTTAAGGAACCATCCTATTCCGCATTTCTTTTTTAAAGTCCAATTTCACATTTAATGCCAAAATTAACCCTTTAAGCAACTTTTTATATATCTTTTTCTTTCAAAATCCTACTAATATACCGTTTTTTAATATAATTGTAATTCAGTCACTTATTTCAATATGAAATCCGTAAAAATGATAATTTGCTTTATAAGCTAGTTCTTGATTTTTGCCCCCTTCTATTGACTTTTACTCCAACTGCTAACACCACGAGTTCACCACCTCACTGTGATATTCCAAATATGAAAGAATAACAACTTACTTCGTTCTTTTTCGTCCTCTTTTATCTAATCCCACTTCAGCTGCAAGTACCACAAGTGTATTAACTTATTTCAATTCACACACAAAATTTTTAAAAAAACAATAGTAATAACAACTTGCATTATAGGCTCCTTCTGCTTTTTGTTCTCTTTTATCTAATCCCACTTCAGCTGCTAACGCCACGAGATCGCCACCAACAAAAGCTGATTGTGTGGCTGTGGCTGTGGCTCCCGGCTGTGTTGTGTTGTGCTGTGTTGTATACAGCCTGCTCTTACAGTAACATGTCGATGACAGCAGCCCGCCAAGAGGTCTGTCTGTCTCTCTGTAAAAGAGGCAGTTACCGTTTCCTACGTCACCATTTCTCTGACGGTTTTACTGCGCTTTACGTTTTCCCCCTTTTTTTCGCTCAGGTTTCTCCTGATACTTCTGAATGGTTGAGGTTTTAATAACATAATTTTATCATCTTTCTTTCTGTTCTTTTTTCTGGGGGAACGGGATAGCTCAGAGGTCAGAGCACTCGCTTTCTCCAGCTAAAGTTAAGCAGTATCGAGCGTAATTACCACTTGGATAGGTGACAGTTTTCGTGCCTTGGCTTCAGTATAGTTCCCCAGTTCACTCAGCTGTAAATGGGTAACTGCCTCTTAGGGTCAGGGAAGTTAAAAGCAACGAGGGAGAGGAGATGGGCGCCCGCCCTCAATGTGATTGCCCCTTGAGAAGTTGAAGTCTCTGATGCCTCACTCCCCTGCGAGCACATAGGTTATAGGACACCTTCTTTCTTTTTTATCCATTGCTCTGACATTACCTACTGCTGTTTGTCTTATGAGCGGAAAATGCGTTGAACTGTTGTAAAGCCCTGACTTTGGCATGGGAGAGAATTGTTATCTTTTAAGCCTTTCTGAGGGGAGGGGGGAGGGGATGCTGGAGAATGGACCAAGAAGGCAGAAAATAGACAAGGAGGAGGTTGACAGGAACAAAAGGAACAAGGCAGAAACAAAGAATAATAATAATAATAATGTATGGAATTTATATAGCGCTGAATCTTGTAAAGCAACAAATCAAAGCGCTCAGATTTTATTTCATATCACTTTAAGTTGAAATTCGGGCTGCTCTCCCCGGGGAGAGCGGGAGAACGCGTCGCTACTTAGCGCTGCGCCACCCTTTCACCCTTTTTTTTTTTTCTTTTTCTTTTTTTTTTTTTTCCTGCAGCTGTATTTGTTTCCCTATCAGAGTGGCTTTTTTCTAAGAATTTTGCCAGGGACAACTGTCTTGTTGCCGTGGGGTTTTTTACGTGCGCTAAATAATTACGTGTAACACACGGGATCTCGGTTTATCGTCTCATCCGAAAGACTAGCGCCCAGACCACCACTCATGGTCTAATGGATGGGGGAAAAATTTCCGGTCCAAACGGGGTACGAACCGCCGCACACTTCAGACTCGGACTTTTCGCTTTCTAGACAGGCGCGTTACCTCCAGACCACCGATCCACCAGAGAGGGATAGAAGAGAGGGAATTCTTATCACAGAATTTTCCAGCAGGTTGGGGGTGCTGTTTACACTGACAGCCCCCCCCCCCCCCCCCCCCCCCCCCCCCCCGGCACCCCCAGGGAGATAGCTTTGTGTGATTTGGGTTTGACTTCCCTCCCCCTCCTTGGGAAGTTTTTGGGGTGCTCTCACTGATGTTTCGGGCAGTGTATGGAACCTTTTTTAAAACATGGCGGACCCTGCCTTGCTCAGAGATTTATGCAGGGCTTTTTTTACCCGGTAGGCCATTGTGTGTGGTGGAAACAGATGACAAAATTTAAAAAAACCGCATACCACGGGGAAAGGGGATTTTAAAAAAGCACATGGAAAATTTTCCATTATTCTCGATTAAAAAAGGGGGTTTTTTTTTTTTAAAAAAGCGGGGAATTCGGGCATTATCAGTACATAATGTCTATTTTTAAATATAGTTTTTCCCTTTTATATGTTTGGAGGGGATGTTTAAAACCGTGTGTTTAAAAACCCCTTTTAAATTTTTAAATTTCCCGGGGGGTTTTTGGAGTCATGGGAAATCTACCCAGCAAATGGTAAATTTAAAGGTTTTGGGGAAAATTTTTCATGATTCCCAGGTACACCCTGCTTTTTAAGTGCAGATGCCAGTCCCTTTATTTTCCCTTTGTGTTTTACACATGAAAGAAGATAAAAAAAAGCATTTTTAAAGGGACCCCCAAAATCAAAACGTTGTTGGTGGGTTACAAAAAACAACTTTTCCCCCCACCATAAAATCCCAAAATTTTGAGAATGCAGTTTCCTTCATTAGGAAGTTAAGGGATATTTTAAACCCACAGGTATTTTTTAAATTACGGGTTTTCCCAAAACGGAAGTTTTTAAAATTTTTTTAATTTTCTTTTGTCACTTTTTATTCACAAAAATTTTGCTGGGGGGGAAAAAATTTTGTCCTAGGGAAATTTCTTTTTTTTAAAAAAGGGTTTAGAACTCCAACAACGTTTTATTCAAAACAACACCTTTTTCCCTGTATTCATTTTTAAACTCAAAATCTCAGTCTTTTTTTCCCAAAACAAAAAGTATAACAATTCATAAAAACCTATTCCCCCCCCCACCCCCCCCCCACTTTTTTTTTTTTTAAACTTTTCTTTTTCCCCTCCCCTTTAATTCTGGGAGTCAAAATTTCCAGGGTTTTCCCTCTGCTACGGGAAACCTGTCCCCCCAGTACCCCGGTCCCCGGGGGGGAGAAAAACCCGCCCCAAAAAACCCCCAAGTTTATGGGAAAATAGCTTTTTGGGAGAGGGGGGGGCGCCGCCAAGCAATCCAAACGCCCACAAAAAATTCCCCTACATGGACAAACTGCAAGGAAAAAATTTGCCGGATCGGTTGGGGCCCCGGAATACAACAACGCCCCTTTCCCATTGGAGCGTTCCAGGAGGGAGGGGGAAAATTTGGGGATGGGACGCAAACAACAGCGATAAAAACTCCAGGTGAAAGGCCCATCTTTGGAAACTTGGAACTTCCGTCCCTTTGGCCCCGTTTTTGGGAAAGCTCCAAGAGCAAACCCATGAACTTTAAAAGATCCCAAAAGGGCCCTTTATTTTGGGAAAGGGCCCGAAGTCCTTTGGGGGTTCGGATTCGGCGAAAAAATACAGAAAAAGATCACAAACAGGGTATGGGTGGCGACGCCCCTCAAACACCAACAGGGAAAGTAGGTTTTCTTTGTAAACCCAAAAGGAGGAAAACATTTGTAAATAAGCTTTCCCCCCAAAATCTAAAGCAGACTGTCTCCTTGCGGTCGCAGAAAAACCACCCCAAACTGACCTTTAATACAAGCCCTATGCCCCCAACATCAGCTCGATGATAAAGCAATCAAGGGTTTTCAGGGAAGATTTGGTGGAGCGCCACCCAAAACCCAACTCCAAAAAAGGGACTTTCTCGTGATCCCAGGGCGTGGAATGCCAAGATCGGACCTGAGGTTTATGACCAATGGCCAGGGACAGTAGGAAATTTTGGGCGTGGACAAAATTAATTTTAGAGGTCTCGATTTTTGGAAAATTCGCAAGAAGCCACAACCCTTACTGTGCCAACACCCTTATTCCCCCCAAGACATCAAAAAGGGAACGACGGGGCACTCACAAAAGGGAAAAGACCCAAAACCCAGTTTTGACTACATCTTCCCCCCAACGTTTTAAGTCGAGCATAAAACAAACCCCAGACAAGAATTTTCCCCTGGCATTTATTTTTTCCCGGGGACCAGGGAACTTTGGTACTCATGCCCCTACAGATCAAGCTGAAGACCAAAAACCAAAGGAAAAAGAAAACCCCCTTTTGGGGTTAACATGGAAAAGGGCTGAAGGACCCGAAGTCGTAAAAATTCTTTAAAGCTGAGATGGGGGGCCAGTTTTTGCAGCTTTTGGAATTTTTCCTCCAAGATTAATCAAAACCTCATGAGACCTTCAGCAAGACCTTTTCGGGAAAGGACAGGCTGGGAGACCCTTTGGGGAAAGAGAGGAAAAAAAACCCAACCCGTGGGTTCCCAACGATACCCTGGACCTGTGCGCCCCAAGTAGGGAGCAAAAGCCATTTGAAAAAACCCAAAAACCCCAAAAAACGGGCCAAAGAGTATAAAAACAGAACAGGTAAATCAAGAGATGACTGAGGCCAGGGGGAAGGGGATGTCGAAATGCCCCAAGGTTGAGAAACCCAATGGCGAAAGGGACACCCAAAGAGGCTTACCAGACCATCAAGGTACTAACCAAGTCCCAGCAGCCAAAGACCTCCGTTATTGAAGACAAAGAGGGGTCAGTCCCTTTCAGAGAAACGCCCCTATCATGAAGAGTGGACAGAATATTTTTTAGGGGCCCGTAAACTAAAAAGCTGAGGCTTGGGTTCCCAAAAAAACTTCACGAGCAAGATCCCAACCATCGATCCCCGAAAGCACCAGGTTGGGGGAGGAAGGGTTTTTAAGAAGAGTAAAATCCCCGAAAGGAGGGGAAATCCCAGGGAAATTTTCAACATCCCCCCTGAGCTTTTCAAGAAAAAGGAGGCCCAGAGTGATCAAGGCATTAAATTTAAACTGCCAAAAAGCATCTGGGGCCGCCAAAAAGTGGGCAGAACAGTGGAAACCCCAAAATTTTATAGTTTCCCCCTTCCAAAGAAGGGAGGGGGTGAAAAAGGGGCCAAAAAATTTCCGAACAATCAGTCTGATTTAAACCATCCAAGCCAAAAATTATGCTACGCATTGCCTTGAAAAGATGGGAAAACCCCAGCAGAAGAAATTTCCCATAGAAGAAAAAGGGAGGATTCAGACCAGGTCCCAAGCACTGTCGAGCAGTTTCTTCAACATCAGAATGCTCTTAGGAAGCATTTTCCAAAATCAGCTACAGTCTTTCAAAAACTTTATTGACTTCCAAAGGGGCCCTTTGACCGAGTTTGGCAAAGAAACTCTGTGGGAAGTCATGAGAGGGCTTTAGTTTTGACGAGGACCTGATTCAAATTATCCAGGCGCTGTTTGACAGCTCCCACAGTGCAGTCCTCCTGGGGGGAGAAAACGGGGGTTCTTCCGGGCTTCGTTGGAGTTCGACAAGGGTGCCCGCTATTCCCCGTTCTTTTCAACGTGTTCCTGGAGAACATCATGCAGGGGCCCTCCCTTTACTTCCCAAAACCCCATCACAATAGGAGGAAGCCAAATCTGCAATCTTTCGTTGCAGGGCATTTTTGATCTCATGGGCGCAGTTTAAGAAGAACTCCAGGATTTCCCCCAACCCCCAGATGGAAAACATCAGCCAAAGCCCCGGTATGGAGTTTAGCACCCGGAAAAAAGAGCGATTTCCCAGTGAACGTACCACACCGACCACTCCCACCAGCATCAAGGGTGAGTGGCCCGACCCCTAGAGGAGGGGAAACTTTCAAGTAACCCTTTGGGGGCAGTTCCCCACCAAGAAGGGCCCAGGCAAACAAGAGGTGAAGATCAGATTTGCTTTTGGGACTTTCCTCCATGAATTTTGTGGCGAAATTGGGGAGGGAAACCCCCAACATCAAGAACCCACACTTTTGGGCAGACTCTACAAGGCACCCTCACATCCATTGCCGTGTACAGTGTGAAGCCCCTGGACACTTTTTCTGCCCATTTAGAACGGTTTGCATTCAGCCTTTTTTGATGAAGTGCCTCAGGCGGTTCCTAAACATCCCCTACCGAGACCGAAAAAAACCAAGACTACGTCGGGCAGCAGATCGAGGCACTGGCTGGCAAAAGAACTTTGTAATACGTCAAACAGAGGAATGAAGGGTTTTGCCAAAAAAAGGGGCTACACCTGTCAAAACAGTCCGCAGGGAAATGGGGAAGGAGCAGGAGGCAGGGACGACCCGCAAAGCGGGATACCAAATCAAGGAGTGGCCCGGCCTCACTGTACCAAACCTCTGAAAACCCGGAAAAACCTTTTGGCGGTCCATTTGCAGGTCCTGGGGGTCCCCCAACGGTCGCCCCGACCAAGGGATGAGGTTATGAGCCCTTATTCATTTTCTACCTGTTTTGGAAACAAAGGGAAAAAGGGTTTTTGCTCATGTTTTATTCATGAGGAAACGGGTACTTGAAAGAGTTTCACCCCTGTTTCTGACTGGGGGACCCAACCACCCTTTTAATAAAATGGAAAAAAAACCCGGGGCCAACGGTGCTCAAAACCCCTTTGAAAACAAAGGGCGTCCAGGAAAGCCTGCAGAAAGAATCTGAAGTAAAAAAGGAAAATTGCAAAGAAAAGTGAGGTTTAAAGTGATGCAAAAAAAGAAAGTTTGTATGTATGGGTACAAAAAAATTTTAGTTTAAAAAAATATACTAAGAAAGTAAGGGTTAAAAGATGCAACCAAAAAAAATACTATCAAAAATTTTTGTGTATAAAATATTTTCAAAAACCCCCACCCCCCCCCCCCCCCCAAAACCCCCCCCCCACACCACACCCTACCTACAAAAAAAAAATGAAGAAAAAATTTAAAACGAAAAAAAAACAAAAACATTCCCTAATAAAAGGGGGAAAGGTAAACAAAAGGGAAAAAAAACCAAATACGATTAAAAAGCCGCAGATATGAAAACAATGCTTCGGGAAAGAGAAAATGAAATGAAATGAAATGTTTTTATTAAAGGCCTGGCCCCTTAAAGGGGGAATACAAATAATAAAAGCAAACAATATGATGTTGTGTGATGTTGTTTTTTTTGCTAGATACTTCTTTTTTTAAATGCTTTTTTTAATATAAAACTCCCTTTTTTTAAAATACTTTCATTCGGGAAGAAATAAAAAAACCCAAACCTGAAAAAACATGGATTTTTAACAGTATTTTTGTGGTATGAATTGCTTCCGAATTCTTAAACCCCGGACAAAGACAAAGTGGATTTCATTTTAGGGAACATTTACAAAATGGGTTGAAGATTTGTGGCAAGTGCTTTCTAAAAGCAATAATTTTGTACTTTGTATCCAGTCCCAAAATCAAAAATCGTGTCATTATAGTTAAAATTTTTTTTAAATATGCAGGACATTAAGGGTACACAATTTTATTGACTTGAACATTCTATAATGGTAAAATTTATCACTATTTGTAATACTCTCACAATTTGCCAGCACAATCAATAAACCCTTTCGGGAAAACTGTTGAAAAAAACCAGGGCACATCAAAAACCCCTTTGGGGTTTAAACCACAGGTCCCCAAAACCAAATTTCATTTTAATTTTATTTTAATTAAGCCCAATTGTTTTTGCCTCTACTATCTAAATAAATTTAAAGTACCTTGGACCGGAAGGTCGAAGACTGAAATCCTAGCAAGAGCGGCACAAACAGCAGCAGCAAGGGGCAAGATGAAGCCTATGGAAACAGAAAAATCCCTCTGGGAACCAAGGTAAAATTTTAAAAAACCCCAGTTTTCAAAAGCGTTACCCTGTGAGCATGGACCCTGAAAGATCTAAAAGGAGGATCCAAGCAGAGAAATGAGATGCTCAAAAGGCTCCTTGGGATTCTACAAGGACCATTCACAACAATGAAAATCCGAAAAGATCACTCAAAAGTGCGGGATATGAAAACTATGACCACGGTGAAAAAAAAAAACTCAGTGGTTTGGGCACGAACACGCTCAGAAGGACTTGCAAAAACCATCCGCAAGGGAAAAGTCCAGGGGAAGAGAAAACGGGCAGACAAGGAGAAAAGTGGGCCAAGCACCGTGATTTGGGCAGGGAAAACTTCAGTGTCACCCAGGGCACTCGCCCCCCACCCGCTAAGTGGAGCCCAGCTGGGCCACCGTTCGCACCCTGCAGCGCCCACGCCCTGGGGGGTTACGGGCCCGTAAAAGTAAAATCTAAAAACTAAAAATTTTGTTGCTTTAAAGGGGATCTTTTGCATTCTTGAGTTTTCTTTTATCCAAAATTTTATGCATCAACAATAGAAAGCAGGGGACATGGATTACCCTTTTGTTTTCCCCCTACACAAGATCATTTGGTTTTGAGTGAAACTCCCCCAAAAATTTTTCAACGCAAATAAATGGGTTTTCTCACAGTGTCGGCAACGGATACAGAATACTCGCCATACGGGAAACAGGTGAATTTGGGCTAAAAAAATTTTATAAACAAAAGGATTCGTTATTTAAAAAGAAAATTTTCATTTTACTACAATGCCCGTTTTGCTTGCTTGCCGAGGTCTTTACCACAAAAGTAAAGCTTTAAAGGAGTAGAAAAAATTATACCTAAATATTTGATACTTCACACAGAAATCACGTTCCACAATACGTCCTCGTTCTCTCATTGCAAGATGCCCCTTTCAAATACAATAAGTTACTCTTTGTTAGGTTTACTTTCAAATTCAAGAAACAGCGGGTCTATGCAACTTTTCAACGATTCTGAAGATTTAATAAAGTTTTGACATTAACTTTTCATCAGTAACGCAATATGAAGATTCAAGGACATCATTACTAAAAATTGACCATGTTTTCCAGACTTTATGATTTTTTGTCGCCCTTAATGAAAAAAAAAAATAAAATAGGATGAAACATCACCTTGTTTACCCCACATGGACAATGAACAATTGATAATGTACACCTAACGCACTCTTCTTTCACACAATATACTACTATAAACATCTTATAGTTTTCCACGAAACCCTTCGAACAAAAAAGATCACACAAATTCTGTTTACAGAGTCAAAGGCCTTCGCAAAACTATAATTCAACCCTATAATGTCGGTTTGACTGAAATTGTTTTTTTAATGAATGCCCTAAAGGGAAACAGTGAATACTGTGGAATATTTTTCTTGAAACCCGCTTGAAATTCTCGGTTATATTATTTTCTGAACCTATTCGTAGTCTTCTATTAATCCGGGACTGTAAAGCGCTACTTATGTTTCACAACAAAATTCCCTATAATTTTTTGGGGGTTTTTAGCGTCACCTTTCTTAATAATGGAAGGACAACACTTGACCAAAAAATCAGGGTAAAAACCTTTATCAAATAAATAGTTAAGAAATGTAACCAAAAAAATTTTGAAAAAAACTTTTCAGTCCCGGCAAATTTTTATCAAATCTCCAAAAAATCCCTCGGGACCGCAGCTTTTTTTTTTTTCTTTAAAATTTTGCAAAGCCATCAAAATTT
>JAQIHA010000875.1:0-12920 GCA_028751875.1 Rapana venosa
TTTGGGATTGGAAGGAGTTGTGGGGGAGGGGGGGGGGGGGAGGAGGGGGGTTGGGAAGAAAAGGGAAGGGGGAAAGAGGGGAGGAGAGAGAGAGGGGATGGAAGGAGAGAGAGGGGGAGGGAGGGGGGGGAAGGGAGGGAGAGAGAGGGAGAGGAGAGAGAGGTGGGGGGAGGGAGAGAGAGGCAGAGAGAGAGGGGGGGGAGTGAGGGAGGGAGAGAGAAGGAGGGGGGGAGGGAGGGAGAGAAAGGGGGGAGAGAGGGGAGGGGAGGGAGGAGTGAAGGGGGAGGGAGAGAGAGAGAGAGAGGGAGAGAGAGGGGAGGGAGAGAGGAGGGAGAGGAGAGGGAGAGAGAGAGTGAGGGGGGGGGGGAGTGTGTGTGTGTATTGTGTTGTTGTTGTTGTGTGTGTTGTGTTGTGTTGTTGTTCTTGAGGTGGTGGTGGTGGGAGTTGTGTGTGTATGTATGTGTGTGCACGTGCGTGCATGTGAATATATGTGTAAGTGTGTATGTGTGTGTGCGTGCATATGTGTCTATATATATAATGTTGTGTGTGTGTTGGTGTGTGTGGTGTGTGTGTGCATAAGTATTTGTGTGTTTAGAGAGACAGACACACAGACAGACAGGCAGGCAGGCAGGCAGACATACTTACATACATACAAACACACACACATATACATACATAAATACACACATACATACTTACAGACATACAGACAGACAGACTTAACAAACAAAGAGAGACAGACAGACTGACAGGCAAACAGTCACACACACACACACACACACAGAGTCAGCCACAGACAGACAACAGACAAGGAACAGACACACAACAACAACAAACAACAACAACAATAACAAAAGAAGTAAAGAATGAAGGTTCAGCCGTTTGACCACAGTCATGTCACAACACACTATAGTAGTGGTACTCTACTCTGATAATGTAATGCAGGCTATACACTCCCAGTCTCAGTGTCTACGGCATAATAATAATTATAGACTAAACACGTATCATGTCTACTGACCTCTGGTTGAAGGGACGAACCCTGACCGCTACCTTGACCCTGCAAAAATAAGACCACGACAATCGTTAGAGCATTGCAATGAGGATGAAAAATCATTTATGGACATTTGTGATGTGGACGAAGAGTAAGGAAGTGGGGAGAGAAAGAGAGAGAGAGAGAGAGAGAGAGGAGAGAAATGAGAGAGAGAGAGAGAGAGAGAGAGAGAGAGGAGAGAGGAGAGAGTTTGATTATTGAATAAACACAAGTTCATTTCAAGGGGACGAAACACATTTAAGATTCAAACATCCTTCACACCTGAGAGAGAGAGAGAGAGAGAGGAGGGAGGGAGAAAGAGAGAGAGAGAGAGAGAGAGAGAGGAGAGAGAGGAGAGAGAGAGAAGAGAGAGAGAGCGAGAGAGAGAGAGAGAGCGAGAGAGAGAGAGAGAGAGAGGAGAGAGAGAGAGAGAGAGAGGAGAGAGAGAGACGAGAGAGAGAGAGAGAGAGAGAGAGAGAGAGAGAGAGCGAGCGAGAGAGAGAAATGACAAAGAACAAATTCTTTAATTCGAGGGAGAGAGAGAGAGAGACAGACATACAAGAGAATTAGACAGACAGAAAGACAGACAGACAGAGACAAACAATGCTATAAATGACCGTAGACATCAAAACGTGTTTGCTATTTTGAACATGGTTATTCCAGTAGACCAACTTACAGTCAGTTAAATGTGGGTGGATCAAAAAACCCACACCCCACCTTCAGATAAGCCCATTCAGGCATAACAAAGATTGTGTGGTCACCCTTGTATCTAACTCAAACCACACAATAATCTTTATAAGTTTACGTATAAAAAAAACCCCCGTGCTTCAGCTGTTTAAAAATAACACAAGTGACATAATATGCATGAAGCAGCAGACTTTTTTCACATTCACAAAATAAAACTCTCAGTTCCACTTTGCATAACGGAATTTCGGCTACCTTAATGGTGGATTAAAAACAGTTGCATACGCAAATCTCACCATTTGTTAAACCTAAGGCTCCGTCGATGAACGCCTCTCCAAAAAAAAACCCCAACAACAACACAACAACCCACAACAACACAAACCCAAAAAACAAAACAAAAAAAACCCACACAAAACAAAACCTCCTCCAACCAAAACAAAAAACCCCAAACCCCAAACCCACAAAACAACCAAACCAAACCAAATCAAACACAAAAAACAACTTTACGTAACATCACTACGCGTTTACCCGTCCAGTTCAGTCCCAGAAATCCAACAGATGAAAATCGTAGTGTAATAATACTGGGCAACAAACGTTGCCTTGTTTACTCCTGCCTTACTGTTAACAAAAATCTGTCAGCGTAGCGCAGTTCTGCGTCTACACTTTGCATGTTTGAACACATACACACGCATAATACACACCTACAATTTGCCACTCATACCATGACCTTTTTAAAATTTTATTATTAAAGATGAAACGTAGAAAGAAATATATATGTCATTTACGGAATCAAAAGCCTTTTCAAAATGAACAACCTCAGTAGGTTTTTTTTTGTTTTTTGGTTTATCAGGGCTATTAAAGTAAACACATGATTTACCACTGAGTTTATTCTTTAAGCTATCTTGGAATGTTCATAACAATTTAAAATGTATTTTTCTTGTGTCCTTTGAGAGAATTATACGTATCAATGTGTCTGTCAGTATTGTAATTGCCCTTCATGGGATGATTAAAGTGTTTTTGACTTTGACTTTGACTTGATTTTGACTTAAGAGTGTCAACATTTAAGGAACGTGCTCACTTGTCCTTAGGTTTCTCTCCTACCCTTTACTTTTGATTAAAAAAAAAAAGAAAATTATTGATTCATCGTTAAAAAAACACACCCAACAACAAACAAAAATACAACAACAAAATCCAACAAAAATCCCACTGCCGAAAAGTTGTTTACAGTGTTGTTTTACCTCCGCGGAGGTAGGGGGGGGGGGAGAGAGGAGGGGGGGGGGGGGGGGGAAGGGGAGAGAGAGAGAGAGGGGGGGGAGAGAGAGAGAGAGGGGTTGAGAGAGAGAGAGAGAGAGAGAGAGGAGAGAGAGTGAAGAGAGGGGGGTGATGAGAGAGAAGTATACAGGGAAGCTTCAGAGGAAGGAGGTATGTAAATTATAGCTTAACTTCAAAGATTTGTTTGTACATATCTTTTTTTTTTTGGGGGGGGGGGGGGGGGGGGGGGGGGGGGGGGGGGGGGGAGGGGGAGGGGGAGGTTTTCTCCAACGCCTCGCTCGACTTGTTAATTGCCAATGAACTTTTCCGCCTGACAGGCCAATCTTTATTGCAGGCGATCTTTAATCTCAACAATAAGCACATAATGATTGATAGCTAAGCTCATGAACTACCCGGTGTTCAACACCCCCATCCTCCCCCCCCCCCCCCCCCCCACCCCCACCCCCCACCCCATCTGTTCCTCAGATAGAGCTCCGACGATAACCAGTGGTGAGCTTTTATTTTTTGTTGTTTATTTTTTTAAAATTCTTTTTATTTATACCACTTTTAAGTCACGGCAGATTTCTCTGCGCGAAATTCGGGCTGCTCTCCCCTGGAGAGAAGCGCGTCGCCACAAGAGCAGCGCCTTCCAATTTTTTTTTGTTCTCGTTTCCTGTCTGCAACTGTAATTGTTTCCCTATCAGAGTGGCTTTTTTTTCTACAGAATTTTGCCAGGGACAACTCTCTTGCTGCCGTGGGTTCTTTTACGTGCGCTAAATAAGTTATGTGGGACACACGGGACCTCGGTTTATCTATCGTCTCATCCGAAAGACTAGCATCCAGACCACCACTCATGGTCAAATGGATAGAGGGGGAGAGAGGGGGGGGGGGGGGGGGGGGGGGGGGGGGGGGGGGGGGGGGGGGGGGGGGGGGGGGGGGGGGGGGGGGGGGGGGGGGGGGAGGCGGGGGCGGAGGTAGTTTCGGGCCCAAACGGGGATCGCATACTTCCGACCCGGACTTTTCGCTTTCTGGGGCAGGTGCTTTACCTCTAGACCCCCGATCTGCTGGTTTTGTGTATGCCACTTACTTATTTACTTTACTTATTCTTTTATATCGAGGATAATGGAATAAGCACTCATGTGCTTTTTTACATCCAGTCCCCGTGTGTATGCGGTTTTGTAAATTCTGTCATCTGTTCCCACTGGCACACAATGGCCTACTCTTACGAAAAGCGGAACAGGATATAACGCGTGCGCAAGATGTTCCGCGTGCGTTCGCACACGGGGCCTCGGTTTCTAGTCTCATCCGAAGGACTTGCCACCATTTTGTGCCCACCATGAAGGTAGCCGCATTCTGACTTCGGGGATGTTCAACAAATTTAAACAGCATGGCGAAAAATAAGGAACGAATATATATATATATATATATATATATATATATAATATATATATATATAATATATATATATATATATTTTTTTTTTATTTATTTATTTTTTTTATTTATTTTAATATTTATTTTATTTTATTCTTCTATATCGAGGATAATGGAATAAGCACTTGTGTGCTTTTTTTTTACATCTAGTCCCCGTGTGTATGCGGTTTTGTCAATTCTGTCATCTGTTCCCACCGGCACACAATGGCCTACTCTTACGAAAAGCGGAACAGGATTTAACGTGTGCGCAAGATGTTCTGCGGTGCGTTCGCACACGGGGCCTCGGTTTATAGTCTCATCCGAAGGACTAATAGAATATTATATATATATATATATATATCCTTTTGTGCCGGAGGGATCCGGATGACAGAATTAACAAAACTCATCCACACATGGATTGGATGTTTAAAATAATAGCAACAACAACAACAACCAGCAACAGCAAAACAAACAAAAAAACCCCAAACAAAAACAACACATCAATGCTTATTCCATTGTCCTCGCAAAATAAAAGAATAAATAATAAAGGATAATAATGATGATAATAATAGTAATATAAACAGTAACAGTAACAGCGATAAAAACAACAAGAATAATAATGATGATGTTGATAATAATAATAATAATGATAATAATAATAATAATAATAATAATAATAATGATGATGATGACAACGACGACAACGACAACAAGAACAGCAGCAGCGGTAGCAACACTACTACTACTACTACTACTTCTACTACTACTACTACTACTACTACTACTACTACTACTACTACTACTACTAAAGAAGGTGGCAGGATGGTTAAGACGTTCGTCTGCCAACAAGTTAACCGTGAGGTTCTGGGTTCGATTCCCAGCCTCGCCCTTTCTTCCCAGTTTGACCAAAAAATCGAACTGAATGTCAAAGTCCTTCGGATGAGACTATAAACCGAGGCCCCGTGTTCGAACGCACGCAGAACATCTTGCGCACACGTTAAATCCTGTTCCGCTTTTCGGAAGAGTAGGCCACTGTGTGCCGGTGGAAATAGATGACAAAATTTACAAAACCGCATACACACGGGGACTGGATGTAAAAAAAGCACATGAGTGCTTATTCCATTATCCTCGATATAAAAGAATAAATAAAAAAAATAAAATAAAATAAAAAAACTACTACTTCTACTACTAACTACTACTACTACTACTACTACTACTACTACTACTACCACCACCACCAACAACAACAATAATAATAATAATAATGATAACAACAACAACAACAACAATAATAATAACAATAACAACAACAACAACAACAACAACAACAACAATAATAAATCATAGACAATACTTACGATTCCAGCCATGTTGACAGCTTCTGACAGAAGAGAGGGACGAAGTACTTCACCCCACGCGAAGCGGCGACAACGAGTGAAGATCACACACACACACACACACCTTTACACTCCAGATACAAAGACCCACACACACACACGATTCACACACACGATCCAGATCACCAAGCGGTACCTCCAGCACCAAAGGGAATGACGAGTGAGTCCCTTCCTAGTAAGTAGATCCTTTGTCTCACTTCTCTTGCTCTTTGATGTCCGATAAAATCACTGCGGTATTTCACCTCCACACTGTCCACTAGTAGTTGGTTGGGAATGGTTTTCCAGGTACCACCATGTGGTGGTAGGGGTGGTGGTAGTGGTAGTGGTGGTGGTGGTAGTGATGGTGGTGATGTGTGTGTGGGGTTGGGTTGGTTTTTTTCCTTTTGGGTATTTGGCGTTTTCTTTCTTCTTTTTCTGTTCTTTTCTTTGTTTTGTTTTTTTACTGTTGCTGTCAGTGTTTAGTCACTTGCGGACTCACGACCTGAACATGTCCAAAGCCTAACAATTAGGTTGGTTCAGTTTTAAGAGGGAGAAGAGAGAGAGAGAAGGAGAGAGAGAGAGAGAGAGAGAGAGAGAGAGAGAGAGAGAGAGAGAGACAGACAGACAGACAGACAGACAGAGAGACAAAGAGAGAGAGACAGAGAGAGACAGACAGACAGACAGACAGAGAGAGAAGAGAAAGAGAGGGAGAGAGGAGAGACAGAGAGAGAGAGAGAGAGAGGGGAGAGAGAGAGAGAGAGAGAGAGAGAGAGAAGAAAAAGGGAGGAAGAGAGAAAAGGGGGGGGGAAGGAAAAGAAAAACAAAGGAAAAAAAAAAGGGGGGAAAAAAAGGGGACAAGAAAGGAAAAGGGGGGGAAAAAAAGTTAAAAAAAAAAGCAAGAATAGGAAAGGAAAAAGATATGGAAAAGGAAAATGGAAAAAAGGGAAAGAAAAAAGGGGGAAAAGACCCCAAAGAAAAACAAAAAATAAAAAAGGGTTGTATTCGGGGCTTTCTTCGCTAAAAGGGGGAAAGAAAAAAAAAGAAGAATTTGTTTGGGGGGAAGAGGAAAGAGGAAAGGGGAAGGAGAAAAGGGGGAAAAGAAAAAGGAAAACAAAAACAGACAGAAGGGGGCGGCAGCGCGAACCCCAAGAGGAGGGGAAGGAGGAAAGAAAGACGAGAGGAAGAAGGCAGGAAACGAAAAAGGACGACAGACAGCGACTCAAAAAGAGAAAAAAACCCCCGCCCAAACCCAAAGGAAAGCCAAAACCCCAATTTAATACCCCCCCCCAAAACGGTTTTTTGACAAACAAAAATAAAAAATAAATAAATAAATTAACCCCCTTCCCCTTCCCCCCTTTTTTTTCCTCCTTGGGGCCTTTTAAAACCCAAACTTATAAATATAAAAAAAAAAAGCCCCCAAAAAACCTACCCACCCCGAAATTAAAGGGTCCCCTAAAACCCCCACTCCCCATAAAACAAAAAACCCCAAAAACCACCACAACAAAAAAACCCCAACCAAAACCCCAACACACACAAAACACACACACCACAACACCACACCAACACACCACCACACACCACACCCCACACCCCCCCAACCCCCCCCCCCCCCCCCCCAACCCCCCCCCCCCCCCCCACACAAAAGGGGAAAAGATTATCAAAAAATAAAATTTTTTTTACCACAAAATGTTAGATTTGTGTGGAGAAATGATACGGGGAAAATCTTTTTAAAAGATCACAAACAAGAAATTTTTTAGGATGTGCATATTTCCCCCCAAAAATTTTCTTCTTTTGGAAAAGTTCATACACAGAAATATGGGAAAAATTTGAACAAGACATAAAAAGTTTGTTGAAAAGAGGTCAGATAATACTGTGCGGAGATCAAAATGCGCGTCAGGAAGATGAGGACTTTTTTAGAAATAGACCCAGAACCAAGTTACACTTTTCCCTGAAGAAAATGAATATGACCTTTTTTATCAAAGGTGCTCAATGGATGAATTGTACAAAAATATAAAAGACTTTTATTTAAATATTTGTACGAAATTTTAAAATTTTATTTAAATTGGGAACTTGGGGAGTTTAAGGGGTTTACTTTTAAACTAAAGGTTTGTGTTGTGGTTTTTTCATTTGTTCAAAATATTTATGAAAGAGGTGAAACAATAAAAAGGGTTTTAAGGTTTTAATGGAATACTCTGACATTGCCCATAGATTTGATATAGATATCCCGATATAGACAAAACAGTTTGCAAGGTCTATAAAAAAAAGTAAGAGACACAAAAAGCAGAGTTATTATAAAGTTTCACCACAAAAAAACAGTTTTGTATGGGAACAAATTCCAAAGGAAAATTTTGAAAGGCCCTTCTACTACCAGCAATAAAATCACACAAAACAAAAATTAAAAAACTGAAAAACAAAAAAATATTAAAAAACAAATAAAACAAAGTACAAAGCGCTGATTCCAAAAACGTAGAAATGAACATTCCAGACAACTGTCTGATATCTTTCCAAAGGGCAAAATTTAAAGTTGGGCCCAGAAAGTAAAAACCCGGTAAGAAAAATTAACCAAAAAAAAATGGTTTGTTTGGGAAAATTTTAACCAGTAAAGAAAAGAAGTAAAGTCTCTAAAAAATCCAAAAAATAGAACCCCGTATAAACCTGAACTTCGGGGGGAAAAAATCTTTATGAAAGAAAAAAATTTTTAATTTTTAAAAAAAAGGGAAAAAGAAAATCTTAAAAAAATTCATGGTTTCACAGCTCATGTTTTCCTTTGAGAAGACGAGTATTTTGTGGAAAACTTTAAAAAAAAATTAAAAGAAAGTAAAGATGATGGTTTTAAAACATCATAATCATTTTGTAGCAGTAAATGGATGAACATTTTAAAAAAATTTTTTAAAAAGAACCGCAAATAGACCCGCCAAAAAAAGCAAGTATAAGCGGGTTTAATGATTTAAAAAAGTTTTAAATAACCCACTGCTAGAAGCAAAAATTTCAACTGGGGGGGAAATTAAAAAAACAAACAAAAAGTTGAAAAAAAACAAATGCCGGGAAAAAAAAGGAATCACAAAAAGAAATACAAATCAGTTTATCTAATGTTATGAGATAAAGGGAATATTTTCAATTTTAGTATTAGAAACGGGTATTATCCCTGTGATGGAAAGTAGGGAGTGAATGTCCCAATCTTTATAAAAAGGTGATATACAACCCCGAAAACTCGGGAATAACGTTTACAAACACTATTGAAAATTTTTGTCAAATACTGAACCCTAGAATCTTGAATATTTAGAAAATAACAATAGTATTGTTGAGAACAAACTGGTTAGAAAAGAGGCAAAAAAGGACCATACTTCCCACTTTAAAAAATTTTAAAAGTGGTACTGAAAAAATAAAAAAATAAAAAATTTATTGTGTTTGTGATTTTCAGAAAGCGTTTGATAAAATTTGGCACGAGGGTCCCTTTTTTAAAGTTAAACGAAAAAGGAAAAACAGGCAAAATTTTAATGTGTTTTAAAAAAAAATGTATTCCCAATGAACAATATTTAAAAAATAGAGGCAAACAACAGTGAAAAACATGGTCAGGAAAAAGGGGGGGAAAAAAAAGTTTTTTTAAAAAAATTTTTAGGGGGAAATATTAGTTTCCCCTTTTAATGTTTTGGGGGTTGTTTTACCGGGGAAAAAAAAGTTTTTTTTAAAAAAAAATTTTGCTTAATGATGGCATTTTTATCCAAACCAAAAAGGCTTAAACAAAAAAGAAAATAAATGCAAAAAAAAAATTGTTCTAATTGGGTTTTTTTAAAAAAAAAACAAAAAAAAACAAAGGTATAGTCTTTACGAGACACCCCTAAAATTCCAATTCATTTTAAAAGTGGAGGTGTAATTGAAACGAGAAACTTTAAAATTTGGGGTCGTTTTTTATCGAACGGGGAAATTTTTAAGCAACACAAGAAAATTTAGTTAAAAAAAAAGAACCAAAGAATTACGCCTTTTTTTTTTTTTAAAAAGGGCAAATTATGGACAAAATTTAAAAAACTACTTAATTAATGCCCTTTATTCGATCCGTAAACCCCCGTTTTAAAATATGGGCAGAAAATTTGGGTTTTTTTTTGTTTTAAGGGGTACAGGAATTTCTTTTGATAAACTGTTCAAGGCATGTTTCCAAACATTTTTTGTATGAGAATTTTCATGTTTAAAAAAATTTTTAAACAAAAGTAGGAGTTCATAAAAAAAGCATTAGTATTCCCATTTGGGGGAATTAGGGAGTTTCCACTGCCCCTTTTAAAAAAATATGCCAGTAAAATTCTTTTTGGGTTCATTTTACAGAAAAAACCGCCTCTTTTTAGTTTGTTAAAAGGTATTTGTATCAGAAAAATACATACGTAAAGGATAAACACAGTGAAAAATAATTCTGTCACAAATTGGTTTAAACATGTTGGAAGAACCAAAGCACTTAATGTTTATGGTTGAGTTATGCTGTTAGAAGAAAATTTTAGGCATGTATAAAAACTTTTGGATTCCAAAAGAAAGAGTTTGCAAACTAAATTTTATGGTTTTTTACCCAAAGAATAAGATTGGAACCATATTGTAAATATGAAAAAAAAAAAAATCATAAGAAAACTATTGTAAATTTTGCAAAGCTGTACAAATTTAATGATGAGAAAGGGGGGACACCAAAATATATCCAGAGAGGACAGAAAAGTGACACTGTAAAAAATTGAAGATGAAATTTTTTTTTGATGAATGATTTTTTATGAGAACTCAAAATTAATTTTTTTTAAAAACAAAACGAGGACAAAGAACGCAAAAAAATTTTGTAATAAATTTTAAATGACATAATCACGTTGTATATATAAGAGATATATCAGTTGTTTATGGTGTTTTGAAAAAAAAAAAAAAAAGAAAAAAAGGGGAAAAGAATTACAACTGTTTTTTTTTTTTTTAATATTTAAAACCCCAAAAAAAAAATAATTTTGTTGTGTTTTTGTTTGTCAAATAAGTATACATGACTTTAAATGGGAATAAAAAATTCTGAATTGAATTGAATCGAAACACACATCCAACCCCCCCACACCCACACACATCCACACCCACCCCACCCCAAAATCCCAACCCCCCACACCCCCAAAAATCCCCCCCCCCACACACACAACCCTCCCCCACCCCCCCCCCCCCCCCACACCATCCACACCCACCCACCCCCACCCACCCCACCCACCATCCACACCACCCCCCAAAACACCCCCCCCCACACACACACAATCCCACACCCCACACAACACACAAAACCCCACACACAACACACACAACACCACCACCCATCCACCCCCCCACACACCCCACACACACCAACACACCCCCCCCCACATCCACACCCCACCCCCCCACACCACACCCCACACCCACCCACACACCCCCAACCAACTAAAGCAAAGAAAAGGGCAAGTCCCCCTCCCTTCAAAACAAACAAAAAAAAAACCCAAAACAAAAAAAGGGACCCAGCAACCCAAAAAAAACAACAGCAAAAAACAACAAAAACAAAAACACCCCCACCAGCCAACACTAAAAAAAACAGCCCTCCCCTCCTCCCTCCCCCACCATCCCAATAAAACAACAACAGGGGCCCCCCAACGAAAAAAAAACCCTCCCCCCCCCCAAAAAAACCCCCCCCCCAAAAACCGCCTAAAACCAAAGTTTTTCCCCCCCCCCTCCCTCCCCCCCCTACCTTTTTTCAAAAAACAAAAACCCAACATGATATAAAATAAACCGCCAAAAAAGGGACAAAGGGGGTTAAATCGAAAACCCCCCCCCCCTTCCCTTTGGGTCGGGCTTTGTCTTTCCTTTCCCCCCTTTTTCCCGGCCTTTTTTTTTCTTTTTCCTTCCTCTTTTTCTCTTTTTCTTCCCCCAAAAAAAAAAAATAATTAAAAATTAATTTTCGTTTTAATGGAAAAGGGGGGGTATTGCGGGGAGTTTGATTTTAGATTAAAGTATTGAAAAGTTTTCCCAAAACCCCCCCAGGTTTTGCGGGAAATTATTTTTTTTTTTGGGGATAAGAGGGGAAGGAGGAGAGAGGGGAAGAGAGAGAGAGAGAGAGAGAGAGGAGGGGGAGAAGAGAGGGGAGAGAGGAGGAAGCGTCTTCTTTCTTTTTCTTTTTTTTCTTTAAAAATTTTCCCACAGTCCTCAGTCGTGTTTCTCTCTCTCTCCCACCAGGGCGGGGACGGATGAAAAAAAAGACATGAGTCTTTTTCATTATCCTCGAAATAAAGAATTTGACTTAACCCCTTTTTGGGGGTGTGTGTGTGTGTGTGTGTGTGTGCAGACACGCACGCACGCGAGCAGGTGCAGCATTTCTTTTCAACTTGCCACTATGTTTCTTTCAAACAAACAAACAAACAAAAAACAAACAAAAAAAGTTTCACACATACATTTTCATTTTTCCAAAAGTCTACGCCAAAAATGCTAAATTTTCTCTAAGGAAAACGTACCATACTTTTTTCATAGGTTTTCTTTTTCAAAATTCAAACGAACAACTCATTCCTTTTTTAAGATAGAAGTGTGAAATTGTGTGGGCCCCGTGGGTTCTACAATAAAGTTAGAGTTCAGAGTATAAGATGAATTGGGGAAGGAAAGGAGGAAAAACATATTGTCTAAGCCCTAGGGTCACCTTTGTTTGTTGTTTGGGGTTTGTGCATCGTTGTTTTTTGAATGTTTCGTAAAAGAGATAGGGGAGGGCCTATGACGGGGTTTCTTTTCTGCCCCCCCCAAAAAAGGGTTTTTAAAAAAAAAATAAAAAAGGGGCCCTATGTGGTAGTAGGAGATGAGGCATCGAGAAATCAACTTCTCAAAAGGCCACCCTATTTAGGGGAAAACCCCTGCCCCCCCCAAAAACCCCCAAAAACCCCCCCCCCCCCCCCCCCCCCCCCCCCCCCCCAAAAAAAAAAAAAAAAAAAAAACCCCAAAAAACAACCATAAAAAAACACCGGCACTTCAAAACAGAAAAAATTGAAAAATGACGAGAAATATGAAACCAATTTTTTATGTTTTTTTCCCTGTATTTTTATTCAAGATGAGTTCAGTTTAAACAAAAAAATTTTAAAAAAGATTTTGTTTAAAAATTAAAGCTGAACCGCGCTACAAAAATAAAAAAATCACTTCCGACATTTTTTTTTTATTCA
>JAQIHA010000876.1:0-2500 GCA_028751875.1 Rapana venosa
TCTTCCAGGGAAAACCTTTGCACGAGCTTAAGGGATTTAGCCTTCTTTGTGATCTCCTGAATTTTTTTCTTGTGACAGTGTGAAGACAGAGATTGGCACAAGAAAGGCTCGGAATGTCGTAAAAACGGACAAAAGGTTTCGTGAGTGGCTGACATTATAAACAATGCCCTGGTTTTCCCATGTAGTAATTATTCGGCGCCACGCTTCGCTGCTGTATGAGCTTATTCCTTAAGGGAAATACAAATTTGTTACCCTTAAATTTCGTTAGGGTTATCTGTCTCCCCGTGTTCTCATTCTCTGCTCAGTGTCTCTAGCACATCAAATCATGTGAGAAAGTTCATTTATTTGCCCTTAAAAAATTTCTCATGTATCATAAAAACACCAATTTTTTTGTTTAGGGAAAAAAACGAACCGATATCCATTAAAATTGTTACGCTGAAGGTGTATTGTTTTTTTTTTAAACTGCCCAGAGGGAACAACAAGATTTCCGTAAAGCTTAAAAAAAAATGTTTTATCTTTTAGATGAAAAGGGCAAGTCAAATGGGTTACTAAATTTAAAAGGGAAAGAAAATACAGAAGGGTTTTGGATGTGTGTGGCTCAATCGGGGTATTAAAATCCCTTTGTTCTTACGACGTTTTCGTGAAAGACTAATTGAATGCGGGAAAGACTGGCATTCACACATTGAAAATAGAGGATATAAATGTAATCTGTAATCCATCATATTGTATCCCTTTAATTTAACAATGAAAATGGATGGGGGCATTTAAAAGAATTTTAACAACTTTTTGATTGGTACCAGAATTAAACACGCTCTTCTTTTATAGACATGTAAACGGGAGAGCTTTGATTGTTCTTTGTGATAGTTCTTTTTGAAGACAAAATCTTTTTCTTTTTCACTTTTCACAACTTAGGGAAATAAGAGAGCATTTTATACCTCGAAAGTTCTTACGTCAACCGTCCCAAAGGTAATCCCAATCGTCTGGAAATGAATTTACTACAAACTTTAGCTTTTTTCTTTAAAAAGCATTTAGACGGGGGACACCCTAAAAAATTCTTGAAAAATTATCATTTTTGAAATTTTTTGTGAATTATTGTTTATGTGAATATATTTATGAATTGTGTTTGTTTTTTCCCCCTTCAAATGGGGCCAAGGGCCTTTTTTGGAAAACCCAAACGCAGGGAATTGCTTTCTCGCCCCCTCTTTTCTCTGCTCTTTCTGTCTCTCTCTTGTGTCTCTCTGTGTCCTCTATCTTCATCTAGTATTAGATATTATTTCATTATATGGTTATTTGAATTTTCCCTTTTTGTTTATAATATTTGCACTATTTGTTTTCTTGATTTTTTTGCACTGGTATGCATTTTTTTTTTTGGGGTTGCTTTTGGGTTTTGGTTTTTGGGTTTCTTCTTTTTTTCAGTGTGTGGGTGTGGTGTGTGTGTGGGGTTTTTTTTTCTTTTTTTTTTTTGTCTTTTTTTTTTTTTTTTTCTTTCTGTTTCTGTGAGAAACAGGGGTTTTTAAAGAAGCCCTGTGTTTATCCATTTATCTCAATAAACTTTTAGATTTTCGATTTCGAGTTTGATTTTCTCTCCCTCTATTTTTCTCCTCTCTCTGCCCTTCTCTGGTGTTTTCTCCTCTTGTCCCCACTCTGTATCTTTGTCTCTGTTCTATCCTTCTTTCTCTCTTTTGTCTCTTTCTTGTCTTTTTTTGTCTTCTGTCTGTCGTCTGTGTCTGTTGTTTCCGTTTTTGTCTGTTCCCTGTTTTCTGTCTCCTTCTCTTCTCTCTCTATCTCTCTCTCTCTCTCTCCCCTTCTCCTCTCTCTCTCCCCCCCCCCCCCCCCCTCTCCTCTTCTCTCTCTCCTCTCTCTTCCCTCCTCTCTCTCCTTTTCTCTCTGTCTTTCCCCTAATCGTGCTGAGGAGGGTTTGTTTTTTTTTTTATTTCTGGGATGATAAGAGAAATGGACCAAGAAGGTTACATCAAACATGCACTTTTCTTCAGCCCAGCAGCTGTTTGCCTTCCCCCAAACCAACCCATCCAATCCATGGGCTACGCTGCCAGCTACACCTTTCAGGGAAAAAAAAAATTAAAAAAAATATACAGTTCTACTTCAATAAACAAAAATCAATAAATCACGGGGTTAAAAAATGGACTACGGGGCCCACTTGTCAGGGGCTTAACGGCGGCCCCCTACGTTTGGTTCATTAAAGGAACAATATTTGTTTCTTTGAGGTTCAACAAGGATGAGGGGGAGGAGGAGGGCAGGAGGAGGAGGAGGAGGAGAGGAAAGGGGGAGGGAAAGGAAGGGGAGGGGGAGGGGGAGGAAAGGAAATTCTTTAAGAGCGTTTGGGGTGTTTATGACAGAATTTTGGACGCTTTAATTGTGTTAGTTGTTTTTTTGTTGTTTTAAGCGATAACACATTGGTTGTTTATGGATGTGTTGGTGTTGTCTTTTAAAAGGAAAGTCGGTTTACTTTCAGTGATTTAAAAGAGGAAGGGAAAAAGTA
>JAQIHA010000876.1:10000-12942 GCA_028751875.1 Rapana venosa
TCTGTCTCCCTCTGTCTCTGTCTGTCTTTTTATCTCTGTCTCTGCATCTCTGTCTGTATATCTCTGTTTCTCTTCTTATGTGTCTTTGTGTGTGGTCTCTCTCTGTGTTTCTGTTTCTCTGTCTCTGTTGCTCTCTGTCTCTGTCTCTCTGTCTCACTCTCTGTCCCTGTGTCTCTGTCTCTCTGCCTCACTCTCTGTCCCTGTGTCTCTGTCTCTGTCCCTCCTCTTACTCTCACTGTGTTTCTCTCTCTCTCACTGTGTCTCTGTGTCTCTGTCTCTGTCTCTGTCCTCTTCCCCTCTCTCCTCTCTCTCTCTCTCTCTTGCTTTCTCTCTTTGTCGCTCTCTCTCCTCTCTCTTCTCTCTTTTAATCTCTCTCTCACTCTGTCACTGTCTCTCCCTGTGTCTCTCTGAATCTCTTTTTTGTCTCTCTGTCTCTGTCTCTCTGTGCCTCTCAGTCGCTCTCTCTCTCTCCGCCTCTGTCTGTCTCTCTATCTCTCTGCATCTGTCTCTCTCTGTCTCTGTCTCTCAGTCTCAGTCCCTCTGTCTCTCTCTCAATATGTCTGTCTCTCTCTCAATATGCATGTCTCTTTCTCTGTCTATCTTTCTTTTTGTTTCTGTCATTGTCTTTGTCTCTCTCTTTCTCTCCCCCCCCCCCTATCTCTCCCTCTCTCTCCCTCCTCTCTCTCTCCTCTCTCTCTCTCTCTCTCTCTCTCTCTCTCTACTCTCTCTCTCCCTTGGATTTCTTTCAAAACAGGAACAATGGTATTAGGTTAGAAGTTGTGAATCAGTATTGCTATCTAGGTTTTAGTTTTACAACAAAGATGAGCTGTAAGCTGGGTACAGAACATTTAGTCACTAAAGAAAAGAAGGCAGTGGTTCAGTTGACCAAAGTCTTTCATAGGTATAAAGAAATAAACGTTAGTACTTTTTTCAAGATTTTCGACACTAAGATTCAGCCAATATTTTTGTATTCATTGGAAATATGGGGAACAAACATACTAGAGCATATTGAGAAAAATCATTTGATGGCATGCACAAGATTTTTAGGAGTACCTGTAAGAACACCTAATAAGATGGTTTATGGCGATTTAGGCAGATATCCACTTTATGTCAACTCCTGTACAAGCACATCAAGTATTGGTTCAAACTATTGCAAATGGATCAAAGTAGAATACCATATCAAGCTTACTGCATGCAGTTAGAGCTAGACAGCAGTGGTAAATATTGCTGGATTTCAAAAATGAGAGACATTTTGTGTGAAACAGGTTTTAACATTGTTTAGATGCAGCAAAGTGTCGGGGATGTAAAAGGTTTTTTTAGGTATGTTAAACAAAGATTAGTGGATATGTTTATTCAAGAATGGGATGGGACTGTACGAGATAAAGAGAGGTATGAAGTATGAAAGGAGGTAAAAAAAAGATAAAGGAGTCCCATAAACTATAAGGTCGTAGGGGAGCGAGGCGTCAGAGACCTCACTTTTCTAGGGCCAGCATATTGAGGGTGGCGCCCATCTCCTCTCCCTCGCTGCTTTACCTTCCCTGACCCTAAAGAGGGCAGGTACCCATTTACAGCTGGGGGAACTGGGGGAACTGTACTGAAGCCAAGGGGCGCAAACGGTTACCCATCCAACTGGTAACCACGCTGCTTAACTTGGCTGGGGGAAAGCGAGTGCTCCAACCACTGAGCTATCCCGTCCCCTAGGTATGAAGTGTAGAGATCGTTTAAAAGTATTTTTGTAAAAGAGCAGTATTTAAACTCTATAGATGTCTACTGCTTTTGTGTAGCAATTACGCAAGCAAGATTTAATGTTTTACCTCTTAACAATAATGTTTATAGATATAGTGACAATATCCGAGATAAATTATGTCCATTTTGTAAAACGAAAATTGAAAATGAAGCCCACTTTCTATTGGAATGTTACATGTACTCAAACTTAAGAGAAAAGTTTTTAAGCAAATGTATCAATGTACCATTGCCAGATATGTTCAAATTAAGAAATGATGAGTACAAACATAGTTTGTCTAGATACATTTTTCATTCTATTAATAAAAGGAAAACAATGTTGGCTCAAATACTTTATTGAACAACTGCTACAATTTGATATACTCAATATGGATGATTTTCCTTGGACAGCATCTTCTTTCTATGGGTTATGGTTGATTTAAGGTTTATAATCAAGAAATAGAATAAATGGTTGTTTTTCTTCTTTATTAAGTCATATATTGTTACTGACATAATCTGTTTGCATGATTTGGCTATGTATATGTTTGTGTTTTCTTCTTTAATCAGTCATAAATCATTATTTCTTTGTGCATTTACTTTGCCAATGAGATGAATGAACCCATTGTCCCATCCCAAGCCCAACAAATGTATTGTGGCCCAAGGCCAATGTACATTAAATCATTTCAGAGTTCAGAGTTCAGAGTTCTCTCTCTCCCTTTCCCTTTCTTGCCGATATACGACTCTGCATAAACAAACACATACATCAAGATTATCCTCATCCTCTTTGAGCGACTTTATTGAACGGATTGATTGATCGACTGACACTTTAGCCAGCAGAAGTCAAATGAAAAGTCATCACCTGTTGGTGTTGATGGTCTCTAGGAGAGACAATGACAATGAAAATGACAAATTCTTTTATTTCGAGGATAATAAATAAGCACACATGTGCTTTTTTACATCCAGTCCCCGCCCGTTAGGGATACATCTTAATAATAATAACCCAATACTTATACAGTCTTACAATGAAAACAAGGGGAAATAACCCTTTTCAAAACAGCTCCCCCCCCAACAACCCCCCCCCCCCACAAAGCAAGAAAATAAAAGAAAAACCATAAAAATACCCCACCCCCACCCCCCAAAAAACCTTAACCAAAACAAACAAACAAAAGAGAAGAAAACCAAACCAACAAAGATGATAAAAAAGAGAAAAAAACAGACAA
>JAQIHA010000877.1:0-12907 GCA_028751875.1 Rapana venosa
AATTTTTTAAATGCCCTCTCATTTCTGTATTTGAGACATTAAAGATTCTTGAGTCTGAGTCTTGAAAAGTTTCCAATGGTCAGTCATCAAGAATCAGATTTGTTTTTGTTTTCGTTCCTGGGTAGAGCTCTGAGCTCA
Organism: Rapana venosa; assembly: GCA_028751875.1. Taxonomy (NCBI): domain Eukaryota; kingdom Metazoa; phylum Mollusca; class Gastropoda; order Neogastropoda; family Muricidae; genus Rapana; species Rapana venosa. The sequence goes on from JAQIHA010000877.1 coordinate 139, forward strand.
CCGATGGGAAATTTACGGATCGACCTTTTTTACCCCCCGTTAAGATAGGGGCATTTCAACTTCGGGGATTAGAAGGTTTAAAAACTAGCAACACATTTCAAAGGAGGCTGTGGCTGCCTGTAACCTATCACCTTTCGTTGTAGTAAAACAGAACAGAGCCTAATCAGCCTACCACTCGCTTCTACAACTCTGCGACTTTGCTGAAGGCGGCTTACAATGCCTGCTGCCACCAATAAGTTTTAGGCTACAGCAAGCGAAAGTGGTGATGTGTGTGGTGTCTCTTAGGCTTCTGTCCCAAGACCTGGGGTCAGCGTATCATGGATCTCCAAGTCCACCTGTCTTGGGCCAGTCACGTGCACTCTGCTAGTTAACTGCCTGTCCAGTCTTTTGCATGCATCATCTGTCCACTGACGTCTTGGTCTTGGTCTTTCTTTACCTCTAGTGTACACTATAATACCAAACAACGCTTCGTGGTTTATTGTAAAGGTGTTCCATAACCTGTGTGGTTGTAGGGAGCGAGGCGTCAGAGACCTCAACTTCTCTAGTGGCCAGCATATCGAAGGTGGCGCCCATCTCCTCTCCCTCGCTGCTTTACCTTCCCTGACCCTTAAGAGGCAGTACAATTTACAGCTGGGTGAACTGGGGAACTGTACTCAAACCAAGGCGCGCAAACGGTCACCTATCCAAGTGGTAACCAAGTGGAAAAAAATGCACAGTGTTTTTACATGTGATAACCAAAGTAAGGTATGGAGTCTATGCTCAAAATTATATATGTGTGTGTACATGTGTGTGTATGTGTGTGTGTGTGTGCGTGTGTGTGTGTGAGGGTGTGTATATGTGTGTGTGCATGTGTGAGTGTGTATGTCTGAGTGTTTGTTCGTGGGTGGGTGTAAATGCGCATGCGTGTGTGCGTTCGTGCGTGTGTGAGTGTGTGTGTGTGTGTGCGTGGACATGCGCGCGAGTCTATGCATATGTATATAATTCTCTTGTTAATTTCATTATAACAGCCATTATGATGAGATGATGGAGATGACAACTGGGTCAATGATGATAAAAATGCCGCTTATTGTACACAACTTTTGTATTCTGTACACGTTAATGGTTACTAATGATATGGGTGTCACCCCCAACCCACACCCACCCTCTTTATTTTTGTTTTTGTATTGTGGCCCATGGCCAAAGTACATAAAAAACATTTCAGAGTTCAGAGTTCAAGAGTTCTCTCTTACATGCCCTTTTTAAGTGGAAATAGTGATGGGAGAAAAGGGCAGAGAAGTGTGAGCAATATCAGTGACAAGAGAAGCAAGACCACACACACACACACAAAACACACACACCCACAGACAGAGTGCAGTGAGGTTTAAGGAGTTGTATCCAGCAGTTTAGTGACACAGTGTGTGTGTGTGTGTGACAGACACCATTCAGCTCCTGACAGTGGTCAGTCTGGTCATCAGTTTCTACAGTCAGGTAAGTAGGTCCAGTAGGCAGCCTGCCCTCTTCTTTGCTTTGCTTCTGATGCTTTCAGACAAGTCTGATGCCCAGGGACACCTGCAGTGCTGGCCCAATGTTTGCACCCACACCTGAGTTCACCGACGTCTGTATTTATTTTATTTATTTATTTATTCTTTTATTTTCAAGGATAATGGAATAGCGTTAATGTGCTTTTTTACATCTAGTCCCCGTGTTTTATGCGGATTGTGAATTTTGTCATCTTTCCCACCGGCACACAATGGCCCACTCTTACGAAAAACGGAAAAAGATTTTAACGTGGGCGCAAGATGTTCTGCGTGCGTCTGCACACGGGACCTTGATTTATAGTCCCCATCCGAATGACTTTTGGGAGAGTGGAGTCTGCTCTGAGGTTAACTCCAGGGAAAAAATATCCCCTTGAACGGGAATCGAACCCGGTCGTCCGATTGCGAGGCGCAATGTTCTGACCACTAGCTATCCCGTCCTGTACAGTGCAGGAGGCCCTGACTGGGGAAAACCCTCCCCTTTTCTGATGTAGACCTTAGTACCTGTATCTCGTGCCCCGCCAGCAGTTGTAGCAGGGAAATTGGGTTTGTGAGGGGGAATGGAAAAAGGGGGAGAAAAGAGAGAGAGAGGAAAAAAGGGGAGGGGGGAGAGATTTGAAAAAGAGAAAGTCCCCACAAGAACAAAGGATCAGTGGATACTGTTGGGTGGGGAACATTCCCAGCCATACCCCCCCCTCCCTTTGGAAAAAACCACTGTTACATATTAAAAATTTGATAAAAAACATGAAACCTTTGGTTTTTAAAAAAAAACCAACAAAATTGGATTTCAAAAACCCAAAAACCTTTTGCATTTTGTCCTTCTTCACCTATTAGGTTTTGAGGTTCAGCAAAAGTGAATTTTTCGCTGGCAAAAAAGTTTTTTGCCCACCTCAAGGGGGCAGCATTGGGAGCTGTGGGCTATAAACCTTTTGTCATAAATTTGAAAAAGGGAAATTTTTTTTTTATATAAATATTTAACATAAAAACAAAATTTTTTACCCAAAAACCCCCCTCTCTCTCCCCTCCTCTCTCACCCCTCCTCCCTCTCCCCCCCCACCTCCCCCTTTTCTCCCCCACTTCTCACTGTCCCTCCCATCTTCCCGAAAAGAGAAAATAAACCCGAGGCCCCCGTAAAGTTAAATCCCTTTTTTCTTTTGAAAGAGGGAGGCCATTGGGGCCTTTGGGGGCAAAACACCCCCTTAAAAAAACTTTCCCTACCCCACGGAAGTTTTGGAGTAAAAAAGACCTTAAAGAAAATAAAATTTAGATTTAGTTTGCTATGGATTCATTTTGGAAAACATGGACCTAAAAATTTTGCGTTTTCAATTCACTTTTAAAGATGCTAAATTTTCAGAGTTTTTTGTTTTCCCTTTTTTTTATTTAAAAAAGGGCCCTCTCCCTGTTTTTTTTGTTTCTGGCGATTATGTATGCCATGGGAAACACTTTCACACAGGAAAGTTCTTTTTGGGAGTGTTATTTGCTTATATTTTACTTTTCCTATGTATTGGGTTTTTTTTTTACATTGAAGGGTCCAAAATTTTGCTTTTTTTAATTTCCCTTTTTTGTTTTTTGGGGAAACGGGGAAAACCCGTTAGGCAAAAAAAGCTGGGGGTCCCCAGCACAGCCTGTGTTTGCTTTGGGAGTAAAGGAAAAGAAAAAAGTTTTTTTCGGGGAAATTTTCCCTTTAAAGAGTTTTTCATTTTTCTTCCCGATCCAAAACCCGTTAGTGTTTTGGAAAGGGAATTTTGAATTTTTGTTCAACTGGAGGTTAATTTTTATTGGGAAAGTTGAGGTCGAAAGAAAAAAAAAGGTTTTCCCGCTCTGGGAAAAGGCCCTTTTGGTGGGTTGGTGGGTCCCCCCCTAAAACAAATTTTAAATGAACCAATAAACCTATAAAACAAAAAAAACAAAAATCCCAAGAAACCCTACCCAAAAAAACAAACCAAAACCCCACAAGCTCCCCTTCCCTTTCACAAGGGAAACAAAAACCCACCCCCCCCCCCTTCACAATTTCCCCTGTCCCTAGATTATGACCATGCACCCTCGGCACACCACCATTGAGCGCTTGGATTTGTGCTTTAAAAAGATTTAGCGCTATATAAATTCTCTACATTATTATTATTTAATTAAAATAAAATAAAATAAAAATATCTTCCTCTCTACGTCTCTGTCTCTCTCTCACTATCAACACACACACATACACACACACTCTCTCTCTCTCTATCTCTCTCTCTCTCTCTCCTCTCTCTTAGTATGAGATTATACCAATAGTAATTATTTTTTTTATACTGGATGTAACACGTTTCTTTTATGTCATATTGCACGTGCTGTTTGCCCAGCTTCTTGTATGACTGCACAGTCCATTAGAACAGATCAGAATAATTTTTCTCTTTCCTAACAGAGATTACATAGCCTGATTTTTTTTCTGACTGTGGTGTGGTATCAGTGTGCAATGCCATTGTGTGGCATGGCATAGTGTCACATGATATGCTACTGTATGGTATGGCATGGCATGACACAGCATGGAATGGCACAGTAAAGTGTGGTACATGACATGACATACGATATAACGTCATTGACAGGGTAGTCAATCCTGTGGTACTAGTCATACTATATCACACCATACCCACAGTAATACTTGAAATCATTAACAGCAGCAGCAGAAGCAGCACAAACAACAGCGTTAATGTTGGTGGTGGTAGCAGTGTTGGTGGTGGTGTAGGTGACAGTAGGTGTGTAGAATGCCACACAGTGCTATACACACGACAATGCTGGTGTCTGCACCAGACTTTTTTTTTTAATTTTGCATTCTGACATGTTCCTTCAGTTTTGTTGACAGATCTCTATCAGACAGAAAAGTCTGAACTGGAAGCATCCTCCTGCTGAGCTGCCTCCCTGAGTGTGGATTAGCTATCCCTGTGGCAACAGAAAGCCCAATGAGTGTGCATCAGCTATCCCTGTGGCAACAGAAAGCCCACTGAGTGTGCATTAGCTATCCCTGTGGCAACAGAAAGCCCGCTGAGTGTGCATTAGCTATCCCTGTGAAAAACAGAAAGCCCACTCACAGGACATCAATCACAAGAATGGAAGCATCTCCAGAGTTTGTCAGAGTGTTCAGGGAGTACTTGGCACAGGACGACATGTCTTCTGAAGCTGCTCTGTCTGCTAAAGAGGAACTGCAGAGGTTTCCTCTCTTCCAGTGTATTTATCACAAGTGGAATTCCTTTTTTTTTCCTGCCAACGAAGAACACCTAGCAGACATCATTGTGGACGTAACCTTGAGTGCTGAGCACAATAGACTGCATCATCTCTATGAAATTGGGCATCTTCCTCTGTTGAATGCTGTGTTTTTTAAATACTTATATCACTGTTTGACACATGGATACCTTCAAATCCCTCAACTACAACCTCTCTGTCAATGGGTGTCATACTGTCTTGACAGTCTTTTTGTCCTCAACAAGTTCATGTGCTTTCCCTTATTACCTAATAGGATGTATCAAAGAGTTGAGATACCACAGATAGCAGCCAGCCAACCTGTTCCTCTTGCAGTGCAGGAGTTTATGGTAGTTTTGGCCGCTTTAACAGACAACAGGGTTGTGGTGTTAAATGCTTTGCACAACAAGGGATTTCGTCTGGCTTTTTACATCAGACTATATCTGCTGATTTCCAACACATTGGCAATCTATCGGCATTTCCGGGAACAATTGTCTCAACTAACAAGTGTTATATCCATTAGACTGCGAAGAAATGAACTGGTAACTGGAAAAGATCTGATTTCATATCAAAACGAAGAAGCTATTTACCTGGTTCAAAACGGAACCAGACACAATCTTCAGCCAGACCTATTGATGAAAGTTACTACCAGAAACGTGTGTCCTGAAATGACCAACTATGTGCTGTCTTCTGCACGTGCGCTTTCTTGCTGGGATGTGGTTCGTCGTACATTTTTCAAATGTTCAAACATGACACTTCTGGCAACGCTCAGTAATTGGTCAGCCAATGATAAAGTACTGGATGTACCTATCCGTATCTTCCACCTTTTGACACAGACTTCACCTCCTCCTGTCATCATCTCATTTTTCCTATACAACATTTTAGTCTACGTGACAAATGAAGACAACCTGAAGATTCTGCTGACTGCCAGTGCCATGCTTGGCATGTCCACTCATTATGTCTCAGACATATTACGATCCCCTTTTCCACTTTCAACGCTCACACCATTTATAATCGCACTGGCGCTAAAGATCGGTCTGCTGTCCTATTCAGACTGTTTTCATCAGTTCCAGTTTGCGGAAGAGCTGAAAAAAGAAGGCACTAGGTCGCTGAGGGAAGTGTGTCGTCTGCCCCTCTCATAGAATGGGTTTCCAGGGTGGGGCGACAGAGAAGGATTGATGCTCTCCCTTTCCTGACCCCCCACATGAAGTCCCCGCTGAGTTTTCTGGACCTGGGCCGCTCTTTGATGAAGGACTGAGGGTGGACTGCAAGGGCTGCCCAGATCCTTGTTCATGTTCCTCTCTCAGTGTTGATCCACAAGCAGCAGCAGCCACTACTTGAGGTGTACAAAGATCGTGATTTCTGTGTGTGTGTGAGTTGTGTGGTGTGTGGTGGTGGGGTGTGTGTGGTGTGTGTGTGTGTGTGTTGGTGTGTGTGTGTGAGTGTGTGTGTGTGTGTGTGTGTGATGCCCCACTAGGAAATAAGCCAAATAGAGAAGATGCACAAAGATCCTTACATCAGGCACGCATCAGTTTTTTTCATACCCAGAAGCGCGGGGAAAAAATTTCTTCCGGGAAGCAGTTAAATTGGGGAGTAGGGGGACAAGAGGATTGGGGGCTGTGTTCTTTTAAACAAGTGGAAGGGGACGGGGGGATGTGAGGGGGTCAATACTTTTGTAAAACGAAAAGGGGAGGGAAAGGTTGCCCCAAGGGCCCCGGAATGGTCAATGACATCAGTACAATCAAAACCCGGGATTTGGGGAGCGTCCCAAAAATTGTTTTTTTGTTTGGGGCTGCACAAGAAAAAAGTGTATTTGTGAGGGGAAAATTTCTATTTTGGCAAGGTTAAAAAAAAATTACCCAGAAAAAGAGATTTGTGACAGGAGGGGGGTTTTCATGAGTTTTTATTTGCAGATAGGAAGGTCCCCCATTTGACCAAAAGTGAAGATGACCCCATTTGGGATGGTCAGCTGACAGGACATCCTAACATGGGGGAAACAGGGCAGGGGCAAGGCAGGGGGAAAGGGTATTTACAGGAAGCCCACCGGGCACTTTTTTTTTGGGGTTTGCCTCACCCGTTTCGTGCAAAAGACGTGAGGTGAGGAATGCAACAATGGTTTTCCTGCTTTTTTTCCACAGGCTTTTTTCCTGTCTTTGGTGCCTTTCTGTGATGCTCCTGTGTGTTGTATGTCGTTTGGGGGGGGGGGGGGGGGGGGGGGGGGGGGGGTTGTGGGGCTGTTTGCATTTTTGTGTGGTTTTCTGCCCCTGTAGGCCCTTTTTTTCTTTATGTGTGTGTTTTGTGTCTGCCCTTTTCTGTGGCCCTTCATTTGTTTTTTCAGGGGGCCTTCGATTGATTTTGCATTTCGTTTTGATAAAAAAATACATTTAGGGAAAACGCAATTTTAAAAAAAAGGGTTTTAGCAAATTTTGAAAACAAAATTTTATAATGTTTTTTATAAACAGAGATGATCTTTGATTTTGTATATTTCCGTGTGTAGTTTTTTTAAAAATTATCCTTTTTGGGAAAATATTTTTCCCTTTTTCTTTTAAAATAAAAATTTTCCCCTTCTCTTGTATTTTTGGTCAGTTTCCCCCCCCCCCCCAAAAACCCCCTCCTCCACCCTCCCACATCCCTTTGTAAAAATTTTTTTCTTTTTAAAAATTTTTAATTTTTTCCCATGGTTTTTTTCATTGGTTTTTTTCTGTTTTTTTGGGTAAAATCGTCGTTATAATCCTTTCTCCCTTTTCCCAGTGGGGTTTGTTTTTTCTTAAATATTTTTCTTCCTCTCTGAAAATTTACTAAATTTTATTTTAGAAATTTTTGCAGGGGCTTGACTAGGTGATTTACTTTGTGCTTTTTTATGGGATTAAGGGGAAGCTGTATTAAAGGAAAAGCTGGGGGGGTTTCCTTAAAAGTGACATCACTGGGGGGCAATGTGTCCTGTATGCTTTAACTGTTCTGACCATGAGCTATTTTTCTTGTGGATTGGGTTTCATAGGGACTTTCTGTTTTAATAATAATAAAAAATAAAGGGGAAGGAGGATAACTTTTTGGGTCGCTGACTGTTTGTTGACGGGTTGGGGGACTTTTTTTTTCCCCCCCTGGGGAGTGCTTTTGGTTTTTAGAATGGGGGACGGGTGTGCCCATGTTTTTCCTGTGCTGTTATCCATGTTTGTAAAATCATATTTTTTTGAGCCCCTCTATTCTAAAGGGGCTTAAACCGTGTCCCTTTGTTGCAAATTAGGCCTATGTTTTTTTTTTACCAGTCATGTCACAGTGTGACATGGTCTTGCCATCAATATAGACTTGCCAAAACGTGGGGGGGGGGGGGTCTGTGCCATCAAAAAAGGCAGGCCATAGTGAACATATTTCTGTGCCATCGATAAAAGACTTGCCATAGTGTGACAGGGTCTGTGCCATCAATATGGGCATGCCCAGTGGGGAATAGCCCTGTCCCACAATATGGGACATCCCAACAGGTGAAAAGGGATGTGCCATCAATATGGGACATGCCTTAGTGTGACGGGGCCCCTGTGCCATCAATAAAGACAGGCCACAGTGTGACAGGGTTCTGTGCCATCAATAAAAGAATCCCATAGTGTGCCCATAGCCCTGTGCCACCCAATTTTAAAAAAACGCCAAGCGTTAAGGGCCTGTGTTTAAATTTAAGGAATGTATGTGAGACATGGTCTGTGCCTTTCAAAAAGACTACCCAGCATGACATGGTCCGTCCATAAATATAGGTTTTCCATAGTGAGACATGGTCTTTCCCATCAATATAGTTTGGGCCTTACCCTTTGGAACATGGTCTGTCCTTTCAATATAGTTATACCACAGTGAAAAATTTGGTCTGTGCCATCAATAAATAAAATCCCATAGGTGTTTGGTCGTTACCATGGTTTGTGCCCTAATATGGGAAAATGCTTTAGTGCGACATGGTCTGGCCATAAATAGGACCCTCAAATTCCATTTGGATGAACAAAACCCGGGGCCCCGTGTGCAAACGCCGCAGAACTCTTGCGCACACGTTAAATCCTGTTCCCCTTTTCGTAAGGGTAGGCGATTGTGTGCCGAGGGAAAAACAGATGACAAAATTGATAAAACCGCATAAAACACGGGGGCTGGGTGTAAAAAAAAAACATAAAGGGTTATTCCATTTCCCATATAAAAAAATAAAATAAATAAAATATAAAATAAAAAATATACATGCAAAAGGGAGATAAGGGGCTGTGCCATCAATTAGAATGCCATAGGAGAAATAGTCTGTTTTTATCAATAAAGGGAAAACCCCAATGAAAGGTCTGTCCCCTCAATAAAGGGGTTTTTGATATCCAAAAACATGATAAGGGCTTTTTTCAATTTAAGGGGGGTGGTTAACATTGGGAAAGTCATGTCCCGAAAGGGGTGAGAGATGCAAGGGGGTGGAGGAAACGGAAAGTAAAAATCTTTAGTGGTGGCCCCTGCGGGCAGCCCGATATACATAGGATAGGGGATAGGGATTTTTAATCATTTATATTATTTTTTATTTGTACCCCTTAATCACGGCAGAAATTTTTTTGTCCCAAATTTGGGGGTTTTTTTTTCCCCGGGAAGGTTTCATTGCCCCAAGAGCAGTTCCCCCATTATTTTCTTTGTTTTTTCCCGTCGTATCTGTATCTGTTTCCATATCACAGTGGCTTCTTGTTTCAACTTTTGCCAGGTAAAAAATCTCTTATTGCCATGGGGCCCCCTTTTTGGCATTAAATAATTATGTTTTCACAAGAGACCCCATTTATCGTGTCATTCAAAGAAATGCACCAAAACCTCCCCTTGTGCTCTAATGGATGGGGGGAAAATTTCGGGCCAAAAAAAGGATTTGAACCACCCCACACTTATTTCCCCACCTTTTGGGCTTTTTGCTTTCTAGGGGGGGGCATTACCTCTAGACCCCCTGGGCCCACTTCAAACTGGAGGAAGGAAAAGGAGGTAACAATGAAGAGGTTTGGGCAAACTGAAATTGTTTTTCTAAAGGTTTTTAAAAAAGAAGGAAATGGGTCAGAAAAAAGCTGCATTGCAATGTGCAATCAAACCCGACATATTTAAAAAATAATTTAAAACTTTTTTTTCAGAAAAAAAACATGGAAATATTCAAGTCAATTTAAAAAAAAAAAGTAAAAAAATCCAATTTTAAATATTGTCCTCCAAAAAATTTTTAACAAAACAGTAAACTCAGTTTTGGGAAATAAGATTTCCCCCACTGTTAAAAAAAACAATTTAAAAATTCCACATAGGGCTCCTCCCCACAAAACATCAAGCACTGGCCCCTTGCACCAAGGGATTCTTTACTCACTCTTCTTCTCACACACCCACACACACACACAACCCCAACACACAAAACCCACACACACACAACACACACACACACACACACAAAGCCCTTTTTTAAATGTATTTTTTTATGGGGGGAAAAAGGCAGAAAGTGTAGCAGATATCAGAGGGAAAAAAGGGGAAACAGACCACACCACAACACACACACACACACCAAAAACCCAAAACAGGTGCAGTGCCCCGGGTTTAAGGGGTTGGGAGCCCGCAGGTTTAGTGACCCGCAGTGTGTGTTTGTGTTGGGGAGACATACACCAATTTTAGCTCTCTACAGTGATCCGTTGGTCATCAGCCTACAGTCCCGGTAAAATAGGTTTAGTAGGGGAAACCTGCCCTCTTCGTGCTTTGGGTTTTTGATCTTTTCAACAAATCTGATGACCAGGGCACCCGCCGTGCTGGATACTGATTGCAGCCCACCTGGTTTTAACCCGGGCGTCTGTATTTATATTATTTTTTTTATTCTTTTAAAATCGAGGGAAAAAAAATAAACTTATGTCCTTTTTTTCTCCAGTCCCCCGTGTTTAAAAGGGGTTGTTTAAAATTTTTTCATTTTTATTCCCCAAGGGGACACAATGGGGCCCACTTTTTTACGAAAAGCGGGAAAATTTATTTGTATGTGTGCGCAAGATTTCTGTGTGGGGTTGCCAAAGGGGCTTTTTGATTTTTTTAAATCTCATCCAAGGGCTTTTGGGGAGGTTTGGGGTCTGCACTGAGGTTAACCTTTGGGGAAAAATCCCCCTTTAAAAGGGAATCGAACCCCCGGGTCGTTATTGCGGCGCAAAGGGTTTGACCACTAGGCTTTTCCCCCCTCCGTACAGTGCAGGAGGGGTGACTGAGAGCCCTCTTCCCCTTTATGTAAAACCTTGTCCCCGTTTCTCTGCTGCACAGCCGCAGTTGTAGTTTGGGAGATGGCTAGTCAGAGAGAAAAAAAGGAGAGAGAGGGGAGAGAGAAGAGAGAAGAGAGAGAGGGGAGAGAGGGGAGGGGGAGAGAAGGGGAAGAGAGAGAGAGAGAGAGAGGAGGGGAGAAGTAACACAGAAATAGGAGTCCCGTGGTACGGGGCTGGAAGATTTCCAGCCCCTACCCCCTCCCCCAGGAAAAAAACAACGTTTTATAGTATTTTTTTTGATATCTAATGAAACGGTGTAAAGAAAAACAAATTGGGGGTTCAAACAAAGTTTTCTGCTTTTGTTCTTCTTCACTATGATTTTTGAGGTTCACAATGGTGAGATGTTGCTGTGCAACAAGTTTTGCCCCCATCAAGGGGGGAGCTTGCAGTGGGGCTATAAACCTCTATCATATTTGGCATGGAAATTTTTTTTTTTAGGGTCCCATAAAAAAATTTTTCCCCCAAAACCTTCTCCTCCTCCCCTCTTTCTCTCTTCTCCTCTCTCTTCCTCTCTTCCTCTCTCTCCTTCCTCTCTCTCTCTCTCTCTCCCCTCTCTCTTCCTTTCCTTTCCTTCTCTCACTGTCCCCTCCCCTTTGGAAAGAGACTATAAACGACCCCCGTGTGGAACAACGTAAACATCTTGCCCGTTTAAATCCTAATCCGTTTTTTTAAAAGAGTGGGCCCAGAGTGAACATCTTGCCCCGGTTAAATCCTGCCGTTTTAAAAAGAGTGGGCCATTTAAGCGGTGGGAAACAGATGAGAAAATTTTAAAAAAAGCATACCCCGGGGGAATGGATGTAAAAAACCACAGGTGTTTTCCCCCATCCTCGATATAAAAGATAAAAAAAATTAAAATAAAATAAAAATAAAAATATTCTCTCTCTCTTTGTCTCTTTCCCCTTCTCTCTATCAAACACACACAACAAACGACGAGGTTTTATTTTTATAGATTATTTTTTTGTCACATGAGATGAAGTTGTATTGATTTTCGAATGAAAGGGTTTGAAAAATGGGCCCCCAAGGTTTGGTTGGGATTTCAAGTTTAGCCCTCAACCTTTTGATAAGAATTTTAAGACTTGATTTTATATGTCCTTCGTAAAAATGGGAAAGATGATGGTTTACATTTAGTTCTTGCTGTCCATTTTTAGGGTCAGAGATAAATTTATTTCCCAAAATATTTTCGACAGCTTGCCGTTCAAATTAACTTTGCTGATGTCCTCTGCAAGACATAACGTTTTTGGAACTTGTCCCACTTCCTTCACAAAGCCTTCAAGTGAGTAAAATTGCAACATCATAGTTCATTATTTTGATTATCTATTGTTTTTGTATGTTGTTTTAAAGTTTCTGTGATTTGGTTTTTTTGTTCACTTTCCCCCTTCATTTGAGCTTGGCCCAATGAAAAAACATCCGATCCGAATCCCGAATCTCTCCTCTCTTCCCTCCCCTTTCCCCCCTTTCGATGAGATTTCACAAAAGTAATTACATTTTATATGGGTGTAAAACTTTTCTTTATTCACATTGTACGTGCTGTTTGCCCTTCTTTTATCACTGCACGTCCCAAAAACAGTAAAACATTTTCCTCTTTCCCAACAGAGATTGCATAGCCTGACTTTTTCGCTGTGTGTGTATTGTGCTTTTGGATTGTGTGTTTTTGGATGTGTTAATGGTATGCACGTATGTTGGCATGACATACACACCCTGGAAGCCAAAAAGTGTTGGGATAGACATGAATACGATATAAAGTCTTAGGGGTTCAAACCTTTGGTACTAGTATACTATACATTCCGAATA
>JAQIHA010000878.1:0-12910 GCA_028751875.1 Rapana venosa
CCTCTCTCCTCTCTCCCTCTCCCCCCTCTCTCCTTTTCTCTCTCTTTCCGTCTTCTCACTCCTCCTGTTTTGTAATGTTGTTGTTTTTTTTTAATGAAGGTTTGTTTAACTACCTTATTGTTTTCAGTGTAATAGTTATTTTTTTACTCATAATATGATGTTCAGTTTTAGGACTGTTAATCACAAAGATTGAATAGGGTATTCCAAAATAGTGTTCAGTAATATATCTTACAGTACATAGTTTTCTCAATTTTTTTTGGTTGCATTTTTCTTCTAATAGTATTTTTTTTTAAATTTTGAATATAATGGAATAAGCACTCGTGTGCTTTTTAAAAAAAAAAAATCTAGTCCCCGTGTGTATGCAGTTTTGTAAATTTGGTCATCCTTTCCCCACCGGCACACTATGGCCCACTCTTGGGAAGCGACGGGTTTTAACATGTGACGCAGAAACTCTGCATGCGTTCTCTCTCGCCACACGGACCTCGGTTATATGTTTTATAGTCTCTCTCCGAAGGATTAAAAAAAAAATTATACTGAAGGACACTTTAAAACTTTTAAAAAAAAATTATGCTTGAAAAGTCCCTGGAAGGCAGCTGTTAGGAATTAATTCATTGACATGTATAGAAACCTTCCTGGCTCCTTCCCTCCCTCTCTCTTCTCTCTCTCTATCTCCATCCCCCTCTCTCTCATCTCTCCTCTCTTCTTCTCTCTGCGTGTTTAAGCAACCAAAATTGGATACAACATGACTTTAAAATATATTTTTTAAAAAGTTATCTTATGTATGTTGCCTGGGCGCAGCCTTTGGATGCAGTGACCATTTTCCCGTGTTTAACATGGCAAAAATAAAAAAAGGTGGGGGTGGGGTATGAAGATTCCGAAAAATTGCCACAAAGTCACTGTGTTCGCGCGTGTGTGTGTGTGTGTGTGTGTGTGTGTGTGTGTGCGTGCGTGCGTGCGTGCGTGCGTGCGCGCGCGCGTATGGATTTGAAATCTGTTGTTCATTATGTTTAAGTAGAGTTGTATGCGTGTAAATGATTTGAGTGCAAGCGCTTCGATGTGGGTTTTTTTTTTACAAGATTCAGCGCTATATAAATTCAATATATTATTATTATTATTATTCTTATTCTTTATTATTATTAAATACAGATGCTTATCTCACTTCCACAAAAATGCATTTTTATTAGATTTACTCAGCTCTCTTTTTTTATCATTAGTCTTATAAGTTTACTAACCCTGACAAGCGTTTGAGATATGGTACCATAGTTTTCTCTATGTCTATATGACAATGACAAATTCTTTTATTTCGAGGATAATGAATAAACACCCATGTGCTTTTTTACATCCTGTCCCTGCCCTTAGGCATATATATATATATATATATATATATAGTATAATATATATATATATATATATATATATATATATATATTATATATAAATAAGAGTGAGACAGACAGAGAGAGACAGAGAGTGTTGTGTGTGTGCTGGTGTGGAATTGAACCGAAGTCATGCACCCATTAAAACAAAGCGTATCTAAAAGCATTCCAAAGATTCCACGAATAACTGACGAGGGGGATAGGACCATTAAATTGAGCAATCGGTTAAAGGAACCAGGGAAGAATACCAAACACTGCGGAATATAATTATATGAAACGCTTAAGTAAGAACAAGTACTTGCAACAACTAATATTCCCATCACTTCGTAGCTGCACTATGGAAAAACTTAAAATCTGATCTCCCGAAAAGAAAAAAAAAACAACAATCCCCCCCCCCACCCCAACCCAAAAAGAAAAACAAAGCAACTACTACTATACTTTTTAAGTCAGACAATAGATCTGTTTGGAAAGCAATAAATCATTTTGACTAATAAAAAAACCAAAATGTAATGTCTCAAAAAGTTCATCCAAGATATTGATATTAACATCCATTACTGCAATATAGCCTCTTCCAACAGTGAAGACAAATAGCGTCTTAACAAATTAGAAACATTAAAGCATTTCTGTAGCTCTTAAAAACATTTCATCAAATTTATAGATATTCCTCTGATGTGTATCAACGATAATTACAATGCGCTCGATCAAAAAAAGAACAATCGGAAAAAACCCAATGCGCTCAATCATTTAAAACAAACACAAAAGGTCTTGATGGCATTGACGTAACATTCTTTTTAAATTAAAAAAAAGAAGAAGAAAAAAAAAGCTGCCCCTCCTATTGCAGAATCTCATACATACATTTACAAATTTATTATGCATTACTGCCAACACCATTCCTAAAGCATTCAAAATTGCCAAAGTTATACCTAGGTGGATCGGTGATCTAGAGGTAACGCGCCTGTCTAGAAAGCGAAAAGTCCGCGTTGGAAGTGTGCGGTGGTTCGAATCCCGTTTGGGCCGGAAACTTTTTCCCTCCCCATCCATTAGACCATGAGTGGTGGTCTGGGCGCTAGTCATTCAGATGAGACGGTAAACCGAGGTCCCGTTTGTTACTCAAAATTATTCAGCGCACGTAAAAGAACCCACGGCAACAAGAGAGTTGTCCCTGGCAAAATTCTTAGGAAAAAGCCATAGGAAAACAAATACAACCCCCCCCCCCCCCCCCCTCAACAACAAAAAAGGTGGCGCTGCTCTTGTGGCGACGCGCTCTCCCCGGGGAGAGCAACCCGATTTTAACGCAGAGAAATCTCGTGACTTAAAGTGGTATAAATACAAATGTTATCTTTAAATCTGGTGACCGTTCAGACCCCCCAATTACAGTCTCTAGTTTATCCATATTATCAAAACCTTTAGCGACTCATATCAACAAACATATTCTACACACTTAAACCGGTATCATTTGTTCCATCCTAATCAGTCTGGTTTCAGGGCTTAACCACTCCTGTCAAATTGCTTTGACAAGCTTAGTTGATCAGTGGCTGGAGTTATCATATTGTAAACTTTGCTAAGGCGTTTGATGTGATTGACCCACACTGATACTAAAAATTCTAAAATAAAATAAGTAAATTAAAAAAAATTTAAGATGATGCTGTCAAAATCATGTTATCATTTCTTTCCGGAGAGAAAACAAGTTGTTTCAGATAAAGTGCAACATATCTGCAATACTGTCCAATAATTAGGGCGACCCCCCCCCCCCCCCCCTCCAGAGACTAGTTCTTTTCTCAGTATACATAGACTTACCCTCATCTCTATATACACAAAACGAGTTATTTGTAGATGATACAACTATCCGCACCTATTCATTCTCAGTTGACTGAAGTTTCATCTGCTTTACACGAAAGTAATTGTCACTTGCTTAAATAGTCAGAGCTAAATCACAGGAGTCTTCATCCCGCGCCCCCCCCCCCCCCCCAAAAAAAAAAACAACAAAACAACAACAACAACTAACCACTTAATTATAACAACTCGACAAAAACGGCAAAATCTCCCAAACAATATTACGGCAATATACATAAACAAAAACAAAACTGATGAAGTATATCATCACACAAATCTTGGTATTACAATTGACAGGTTATACTTTTCTTGGATATACTACATCTGGGTATTATGCGCACACACACACACCACACACACACACACACACACACACACACACACACACACAAATATCAAAATGTATTCATCATTTATCTAAAAGCATTGTTTGAACACAAACGCTAGGAAAATCTTTTTCAATGCATACATCATATCCCATGCGAGTTACGCTTCAACGATTGGGCTAGTGCCATTGTTCAGTTTGCATAGACAAGCTTTCAAGCTTGTTCTTTTAAAATCTTCACTTAAAAAACAAAATCTCTTATTTAACACTTGATATTCTTCCATTCAGATCCAAGCTTAGCATAATAAGGCGTGTTTATGTTTAAAATCATGTTTGGTTCAGGCGCCCCCCCCCCCCCCCCCCCTCCCCTTTGCTTCAAAATACATTAATAATACATGTTAATCAATAATAAATGTCAATCGCCATGCCCTTTCAAAATACATTAATAATACATGTTAATCAATAATAAATGTCAATCGCCATGCCCTTTCAAAATGGATTAATAATACATGTTAATCAATAATAAATGTCAATCGCCATGCCCTTTCAAAATACATTAATAATACATGTTAATCAATAATAAATGTCAATCGCCATGCCCTTTCAAAATACATTAATATTCCATGTTAATCAATAAAAAAGGGTCAATCGCCATGCCCTTTAAAAATTCATTAATAATACATTTTAAATAAATTTAAAAAATTTGTCAATCGCCTCCCCTTTCAAAAATTAATAATACATGTTAATAAATAATAAATGTAAATTCGCCATCCCCTTTCAAAAGGGATTAAAAAACATGTTAATCAAAAAAATTAAATGTAAAATCGACGTCCCCTTTCAAAATGGATTAATAATACATGTTAATAAATTAAAAAAATGTAAAACCCGAGGGGCCCTTTCAATTGGGTTTTAAAATACAGTTAATCAAAAAATAAATGTAAATCACCTTCCCCTTTCAAAATATTTAAAAATTTAATGTTAACAATAAAAAATGTCAATCGCCATCCCCTTTAAATAATACATTAAAATACTGTTAATAAAAATTAAGGGTAAATTCGCCTTTCCCCTTTTCAAAATGGTTTAAATAATACCATGTTAACCCAATAATAAATGTTAATCGCCACCCCCAAAAAGACCCAGTTGGCCATTTCCCAGACTTGACTTTTTTTAAATTTAAACCCAAATCTCTTTATTCGGGTGGTTATTATGGAATGAAATTTCTAACCGGAACCTTTGTCAAAAAGGGAAAGTGTTTCTTTTATTTTAAAAAAAGTTTTCCCCACTCGAACCTTTTTAATTAATGTATTCTATAAATTTTTTATCTTAATTCCCTTTATCTTGATGATTTGGATTTTCAATTTATTTTTTTAAAAAATTTTTTTTGGGACAAATTATGCTTGCGTTTTCAATCGGATTTATTTTTGTCTGTCTACTCCTGACTCCCCCCCCCCCCCCCACCCCCCCCCCTTCCCCCCCCATGTGTTTTTCCCTTTCTATTTTTTGCCTCCTCCTCCCTCTCCGCTCTCTCCTCTTCCCCCCCCCCCCCCTTTCAAAACACACCCCACCACCCTAAATCTAGTTTCTGCAGTCTCTCTCTCTCTCTCTCTCTCTTTTTCTCCTCTCCTTCTCTCTCCTCTCTCTCTTTCCCCCTTCCCCCCCCCCCCCTTTTTGGGGTGTTTTTGTTGTTTTTTTTCCCCCAAACCCCCCTTTTTCCCCCTTCTTCTCCCCCCTCTAGCGTCTCTCCAGGGAAAAGCATTTCTTTTCTAACTAAAATTTTTTTGGTAGGTGCACTTTAAACATTTTTTTTTATTTATCCCATTTTAAAAGGTCGGCATATTTCTATGCGTGAATTGGGTTGCTCTCCCTAGGGAGAGCGCTTTGGCCACAAGGCAGCGCCCCCTTTTTAAAAAAAAAATTCGTCTGAAAACTGTTTTTTTTTCCCTATCAGAATGGTTTTTTTTCTACATAATTTTGCCAGGGACAATCTTGTTCCCCCTGGGCTCTTTTACGGCGCAAAATAATTCTGTAACAACGGGCCCTGGGTTTATCGTCTCATCCGAAAGACTAGCACCCAGGCCACCACTATGAATCAAAAGAGGGGGAAGTTTCGGGCCCAAAACGGGATTTTCTATATGAGGGAAACCCTTTGTACCCAATGAAGCTTTGTAGCTTTGATTTTTTCATTTGATATGATAGGTTTTTTTGGGGGACGGGATAGCCTAGTGGTCAAACATTGCGCTCGCAATCTGACCACCCGATTCGTTTCCCCGTTAAAGGGGGGATTTTTTCCCCTGGAGTTAACATCAGTGCAGACCCCAAACTCTCCATCCCAAGCCCTTCATTTGATATATAAACCGGGCCCCCGTGTGCGAACGCACGCAGAACATCTTGGGGAACTTTAAAAATCCTGCCCCGTTTTTCGAAAGATTTGGGGCCTTTTGGTGTCCCCGGTGGGAACAGATGACAAAATTTCCCAAAAAGCATTACACGGGATAGATTTTTAAAGAAGCACATGAGTGCTTATTCCTTTTTCCCTGGATTTTAAAAAAAAAAATTTAGGTGTTGTAACTCCCGAAAAAATTTTTTAGTTCGATTTTTTTCCCTTTTTCCCTTCCATTTTTCCTCCTCCTTAAACCTCTTCGTCCTCCTCCGCTTTCTCCTTTTTTTTCTCTTTCCTATTTTTTTCCCCTTCTTCACCCCCTTTTTTGTCCTCTTCAAAAATGGGAAATGATAAATTCCCAATTTCGCGCCCTTCTCTCTGTCTCTTGTCTCTTGTCTCTGGGCTCTCTGTTCTCTCTCTCTCTCTCTCTCTCTCTCTCTCTCTCTTCTCTCTTCTCTCCCCTTCTCTTCTTCATAAAAATCAATTGGTGTGTGTTGTCTGTCGCTTCTCTCTCTCTTTATTATTATCCCCGAAATAAAAAAAATTTTTTTTCCCCTTGTCGTTGTCTGTCTATTTTGTGTATACAATGTTTTTATTTGTTTTGTTTATTTAAAAGCTGTTTAAGTTTTTTCCCAACTCTTTTGGGAAAGTATTATCGTTTAATTGAATGATTGGTTTTTTGGTTTTACTTTTTTTTGGACTGAGGACTGGATGAAAAAAAAAAACCCCCTATTGTTATTCTTTTCCCCCAAAAATTTTTTCATCCTCTCTCTCCTCTCTCTTTCTCTCTCTCTCTCTCTCTCTCTCTTCTTCTCTCTCTCTCTCGAGATTGGGTTTTTGATTCCTCTTTTGAAAGTGGTTTTTAGTTTATCATTTTTAGGAAGGTTGGTTGGTTTGGGTTTGGTTTGGGTTTTGATTCAATTCAGTTCCAAGTTTCTGTCCTTCAAACCGGGTTAAATATTTTCATTTCTGTGTCGTCCTTTGCTTTGCATTGGGATTTGAGCTTTTCTTTGTCAGTAAAACCATTTTTTCTGGGAGGCATACCGGTTTTCTTTTCCCCCCCTTTCCCTTTGGGTAATACCAGGTATGCAAAACCATTTTTTGGCCCCAGTAGGTAGCCCCATTTCCCCTTCTGGGATTTGTTGGATAATTATGTGGGATTATGCTGGATTATGCTTTGGTTTAAATTTTGTTGGGATTATGTGGATAATTTTTGTTCACGTTTCGGGAACCCCCCCGAACTTTAAAAGGGAATTTTTTCTTGTTTTTAGGATTATACAGTTTTAGAATTTGGGGCAGGCCAAAAGTTTTGTTTTCTTTTTTTTTTTTAAAAAACCCAATTTTTAATGGTTTAGTCTTTTTTTCTGCTTGCGCTTTGAATGTTTTGATTTGTTGCTTTTCCAAAATTCAGCGCTATATGAATTCCATAATTATTTTATTATTAATTTTTAAATTTTTATTATTATTATTAAAATGGGATATAATGGTTTTTGGGTTTTACTATTTTGTCCCAGGCTGGCAATTTAGGTGGGTTTAAAATCCCACTTTAGGATAGCTTTTTTTTTTTAAAGGGGTGTGGGCTATTTTTAACCCCCGCTAGCTTTTTTAGGCATGCCAGACCCAAACTGGGCCAGACTGAGAAAGATTTTCGAAAAGGGGGTTTCGCTCCCTTGCGGAAGAGGCGTTTTGCGGGCGCCTAGTATACCAGTTTTCCCTAAAACTTTTTGTCCCCTTTTCAAAACGACTCTGTTTTTGCTTTAGTTTTGTGCAGTGTGGCCGGTTTCTTTGATGCACACCGTATTTTAAAAAATTTTTATCTTTTTTCCCTTTTGTTTTTCCCATGTTTACTCTTATTTTTATACCGGGAAAGTACTAAAAATCCACAGAAAAAAAAACCACCCTTTTGTGAAAGGGCTAGCCTCTGACTTAAAAATTTTATGTGATTTTGAAACAAATTTTTGGTTTGGTTTGAAATTTTTTAATTTTTTTAACAAACACTGTACCCCCCCCCAGTTTTTTTTCCCTTTTTCGTCTTCTACTTCCCCTTTTCTGAAATTTTGCATGCGGGGGTCAACGCGTAGGAAAACGACAATCCTCATTTTATGGTTATTTCCAACTTTTTTGGTTTATACCTATTTTCTCAATCCCCCAAAAAAAGTGCACAGTCCATTTTTTTTTGCTTAAAAAAAATCTGTGGAAAAAACACCCTTTATTCCACTTCAAATCTATTTCAAGTTTCTTCATGACCCCCAAAATTTTATAAAGTACATGCCCCCCAAAAAAAAAACCAGTGTGCAGCCTGTTTTTGCTTTATAAACTTGGCCCCAAAATTGCCCCCATTCAAAAAAACATGAGGACCCCCACTTACTTTTAAAAGGGAAAACTGGAAAACCCCCAAAACCAAAATGTTGACCTGTCAACAAACCCTTTTTTATTGGGGCGAGATTCACTACTGCAATGCCCTTTTTTTTTTTAAAACCCAAAGAAAATGGGTTTTTATTAACCCTTTTTGGCTTCGTTTTTAGTAGGCAGCGCTTTTTTTTTAATTTAAAATTTTTGGTTGGTTTCCTTTTGCGTACGAAGCGGAAAATACAATTTCTATTTAATTTGAAAAAAATAAATTGGTTAAAAAAAAAAAACCCCAAAATTTGACCTAACCCCTTTTTCTTTTTTCTTTTTTTCATTGGTGGGCCCCTTTGGGGTGGGGGCACAGACGTCCCGTCTCAGCCGGGTGGGGGAGGTTTTATGTTGTGACGGGCTGGTCAAAACAAGGGGTCAGGCCCCGAGTTGCCATCGTCTCCCTTTTGGGTTTTTCTGGGTTTTGCCATTTGTATTTGATTGGGGTTTTGCCCCCGGGGGTTTGGGTTGGTTTTGGGGGAAATTTTGTGAGGTGACCAAACCACCTGAATCCCTTTTTTTGTTTTGGGAATTAAAAAAGGGGTTTGGGGGGGGAATTGGGGGTATCCCCCTTTTTCTCTGGTCCACCTCATTTTGATTTTGTCGCGTTTTTTTTGGTTTTAACAGCTTTTTTTTTAGCAGCGCAAATTTTTCATTTTTTGACCAGTTTTTTCTTTTAAGGGTTTGTTAGGGCCCAGTTTGAACTGGTTTTGGGAAGTGTTGGAAAAGAAGATGGGTTTTTGAGGTTTTTGGTTGGTGCTATTGGGATGTGGGATGTTTTAAAAAGGGGGGGAGTTTGGGGGTGATGCGTTCGTTTTGGATTTGTTCTTTTCTTTGCCAATTTTCCCTCTTTAGTGGAAAGGGTGCCAAGGTATTTAAATTTTTGGGCTGTTTCAGGGGGGCCGTTTTATTTGATGTCTAGCTTTCCTGGATTTTGTGACAGACATAATTTGTTTTGGGATATGATCTTATGTCTACCCCTTTGCAGCCCGGGTTGAGATGGGCTGGGGGTTTTGAAAAGGGTGTTTTTCTGATTTATAGGGACTGGGCGTCCCGCAAAATAATAGTTCGTTGGGCCCCAGGATTTGGGGTTTGGTTTTTAACTGGTCATGTAGATCACGAAGAGAAGGGGGGGGAGTACCAGCCCTTTCCCGACCCCCGAAAGTAAGGGAAAAAGTCGGATTTCCATGGCTGTTCGGATGCCTTTATACCCGTTGGCAAAATTTTGATGTTTCAAGCAATTCCCCCTTTCCCCTTACTGCTCCCAAAGGGTCTTCCAGACTTGCTCTGTTACTTTGGTTTGAAAGTTTTTTGACAAGAAAACTGGTTTCAGGGCTTTGGGTTTTATTCGATGGCTTTTTTACAAGTGTCGTAGTGCCCAAAAAGGATTGGGACCCCCTTTCCTTTTCCCAAAGCCCAAATGGGGATTTTAGGAGGTTTTTTGTTTGGTCTTTTGCGCTTTCCCGAATCTTTTTCATCATTTTCCTACATGGCTCCCAAAAGGGAAAAGCCTCTATAGGTGTGCATCCTTTTTTGCTGCCCTTCCTTTCCAAATTGGGACCCCTATTGCATTTTTCCCGTCCTTTTGGGGCTTTCCTTCTTCCCCTGCTTTCTGGAAGGTTGGGACCCCTTAATCCCTTCTCCACTGAAAGGGTGGCTTCAGTTGTTTGGGCCCTCATACCCGCCCCTTCCCTTTGGGTGGTTTTTAAATTTCTTTTTTTTTTTTTCAGCTTTTAAGGATTTGGGGTCCTTTAATGTTTTTTTGCGGGGGGAATGTGAGCTGGAAATTTTACTAATGGGTTTAAAAGAAACTTTTAAAAAAAGTTTCCTCGTTTTTAGAAAATTTTCTTCTTTGTGCCTTCCCCCTTCCCTTTGCATCTTCATACTGTTGTTGGGGTTTGAATTTGGAACTCTTATTCCCTCGGCTTCACATTTTTAAAATTTCTTGGGGTTTTGCAGATTTCGCTTTAAATTTTCCCCCAAGTCGCCCAAATTGGTTTTTGGGGGCTTTCCCCAAAACGATTACATGGTTTTTTGCGATTCTGTATTTACGTCCCTTTTGTCTTGGTCCCGACCCCAAACTTTAATAGTGCTTTTTTTTTTTTGATGGGTTCCTTACCTCTTGGTTCCCCAAGCTGTATTTCTTTTTTTTACCCCCACTTTTTTTTGTCCCGCAAACTTCCCCCTTTAAAGGGGTTTAAGAGAGGGTTTGAAGGGGCCCCAAATTTTCCAATTTTAGAGGTTTTTGTATCAATGGGGTAAGTTTTTTCCGTTTGCACTATGGATCGTTTTTCTTTTTTCCCTTTCCCCTTTGAGGGGGTTGTTTTTAGGTGGTTCTTTACTTTTTTGGGTTTTTTTTTTGAGTATGGAGGTAAATGAAGGCCGTGGTCAGTTTAGGTTGGCATTGGGGGTGGTTTTGGGGTCTTTTAAAGGCCCTTTAAATTTTTTGATTTTTGAAGAAAAAGTCGATTTGGACGAGATTTTGGAAACGTTCCCTTTTTTACCAGGGGTAAATTTGGGAGCTCGAGTTTGGGAAAAAAAAGGGGTTGGTGATGACAGATATGTTGACAAGTTCCCGCACGGGTTCCCCCTTGGGAAATTTCAAGGTGTTCTGTGGTCACTGTTTGGGGGCCAAGATTTTGGTCCCAGGTTTTTTTTTTTCCAAACCTTCCCGCCCTTGAAATCCCCTGACTAAAGGTCCCCCTTTTTTTAGGGGGGTGTTTATGAGGTGGGGAGTCTTGGGTTAATTTAGTCTTTCTCCCTTTGAAATACGATCGTTAACGGTGCTTTTAATTTGGGGTTTTTAGTAACAATTTTTTTTGGAAATTTTTTCACCCATTTTAACCATTTTTGATTTGTTCTAATCAGGGGAAATTTTTTTATGTCTGGTGTTTGCATGAAACCCACACCCTGAATTGGTTCTGGTTTCCCGACTCCCCCTCCCGATGAGAAAAAGTTTTAATGGATTTCTTTCTTTTTTCTCCCTTTTTTCCCCGTGTCTGAAAGTGAGGGAAAATCTTTTTTGGTCAGGGAAACCCCAAATTTTTGGGGTTTTTGTTTTTTAGGCCGCAGATGTTCCCCTGTTAATGAAGTCGCTGTTTATCCGGTGTCCGTTTCCCCCCGCGAGGGGCGTTTCCCCCGGGATCCCCTTCCCTTTTTTTTCTTTTTTAGTTTTTTTTGCGGTTTTTAAAAAACCAAATGTCGGCTTGCTAGGCCAGTCACAGCTTCACCAGAGCCCCGTTAGCCAGCTTGACCTGTTTCCGTTTCCCACGACGTGGACGAGGGGTTGGACTTTGGGACCTACACCTGTGTATGAAAAAGCACAAAAACAACATGTTTGTAAATGTTTGTTGGTGAAATACAACATTGGACAGCTGAATCTTAGTGAAGACAAGTCATATCAGGCAATAACAAAATTCATAAAATATAATTTTTTCCCTCAAAATTTGGAACCTGGCCTTGAGATGCAAGCTGAACATTTTGAATGCATGATTCCCAGTTCATGCACTAGAAACGGTACATTTGATAAACGGACAGGTATTGTGTAGCAATACCCATATCAACACTTTCAGTCAGGTTTCTCTTAAACACTGTCGTAGACCCCCCCCCCCCCCCCCTATCTGCCTATTACTACAGGAAATTTTGAGTTCCAGAAGTGGAGATAGCATTGGCAAATTTTCTTTTCTTTTAGCAAAAAAGATTGTTGATTCCTTTTTTGTGTATGTGTGTGCAGTTCGTGACTGTGTTTACCCACTGTCTTTGTGTGTTGTCTCTATATGAGCCTTCTCTCTCTCTCTCTCTCTCTCTCATCTCTCTCTCTCTCTCTCTCTCTCTCTCTCTCTCTCTCTCTCTCCCTCCCCCTGTCTCTCTCTCTCTCTCTCTCTCTCTCTCTCTCTCTCTCTCTCTCTCTCTCTCTCTTTTTCTCCCTCTCTCTCTCTGTCTCTCTCTCTTTCCCTCTCTCAAGACCATAAAGTCTGAATGGTTTGACAAGGAATGTGAAATCGCAAAAAAAGAAAGTAGATCAAAATTAAATCGCTTTAGAGTGACCAGAAATGAAGAGGACAGGTTGATTTACGTGGAAAAAAGAAAAGAGTATAAACATTTATTAAAAGCAAAAAAACAAAGTTACAGGAAAAAGAAAACAGAACTTTTAGCAGAAAACATTTCAAATTCTTGTCATTTTTGGAAAGAAGTTAAAAGGATGGGTTATGGCAATCGGGAAATAATTTACAACAACATTAGCAATGATGATTGGTTTAACTATTTTAAAGAAGTTTTTTGCAATAACAAGGAAATTGTTGAAAGCTATATCAATGTTGATGTTTTGGATGATGTAGATCATTTTTTGAACAAAGATATATCTGAAGAAGAGGTAGTTCATGCAATTGCAAGACTCAAGTTAAGAAAGGCAAGTGGGATGGATGAGGTGTCAGGTGAAATGTTAAAAAATGGGGGTAAAAGTGTGTTAGGGTTCCTGGTAAAACTTTTTAATGCTGTCTTTACCTCAGGTGTATATCCTTGGAATGGTCTAAAGCTATAATCATACCAATATATAAAAAGGGATCCCGAAAAAACAGACAATTACGAGGAGTTCTTATG
>JAQIHA010000879.1:5000-12902 GCA_028751875.1 Rapana venosa
CACACACACACACACACACACACACACACACACACACACACGTGAACTCCGGTGGGAACGGATTACAAAATTTACAAAACAACATACACACGGGGACTAGATGGGGGAAAAAGTAGCGAGTGCTTATTCCATTACCCTCAGAATAAAATAGCACTTACACAAACACACACACACACACACACACACACACACACTCACACACACACACACTCTCTCACACAAACACACACACACACATATCAGTAGCCATACTAGCATTCATATCACATGGTACACTCCTGCAGATGTAACCCAGTCATTATACTATAGTCAACGCAAGCTGCCACGGTAACTAAATAAGTTACACGCATTCCACTCATACTAATTATTATACCCATAGATATTGAACGATCAAAGACGTGTGTCTTCTTTGAACGTTCTTCTTCACTAAACGCTCAGAAACTACGCTTGTTTGTCATGTGAACATTCTCCTTCTCCGCATTCTTCTTCTTCAAAATGATCTTGGCTTTCTTTTTCTTGAAATTCTTTTTCTTTGTGTTCTTCTTCGCAATTTTTCTTCTTCGCATTTCTTCTTCTTCTTCTTCTTCTTCTTCTTCTTCTTCTTCTTCTTCTTCTTCTTCTTCTTCTTCTCTTCGCAATTCTTCTTCGCAATTCTTCTTCGCAATTCTTCGCAATTCTCCGCAATTCTTCTTCTTCTTCGCAATTCTTCGCATTTCTTCGCAATTCTTCGCAATTCTTCTTATTCTTCACAATTCTTCTTCGCAATTCTTCTTCTTCTTCGCAATTCTTCTTCTTCTTCGCCATTCTACTTCTTCTTTGCAATTCTTGTTCTTTTTTCATGTTCTTCTTTTGTCTTCTCTTCTTTTCTTCTTTTCTTCTTTTCTTCTTCTTCTTCTTCGAAATTTTTTCGCTTTTTCGTCTCCGAAAATTCTTCTTCTTCACAATTCTTCTTCTTCGAAATTCTTTTCTTCGCAATTCTTTTCTTCTTCTTTTTCTTCTTCGACAGACGTTTCCCCCCTCTTAAACCTCGTCCCCTTTTCACTCACTTGTAAACAAACCCTTTTCTTTCGATTATTTGGTTTTTTTTTTGAAACTGTTGTTATTTTCTATGGAAAACCAAACTTTCCCTTCCCCATCGTAAAGTATTTGTTGAAAAGGTTTTGAAAACATCAATGTAATAAGCCTCCTAGCTTTTAGATCTCTTAGTTTTTGTTTTCTTAATTCCAGGTAGAATTACCTCTTTAAAATTAGTTAATGGCTATTTAAAATTTCCCAAAGGCCTTTTAATGTGGCTGCGAGTGTACCTTAATATTTGATTTTATGAATAAAAATATGACCTGTCAAAGTTAAAAACAATGAAAAAACCATTCTTTTTTTGGTGTTTCAGAAACATGGAAAAAACAGTCGTATAACAGATAGTTAAATTTCTATTCCGGGTTTTCCATATCATTCGGAGAGACCTAAAAGATCCCAGCAAACTGGTATTGTGTGTATACCCAAAATAATATCTCCTATAAATTTCGTGAAGTTTTGTGTCCTTTAAACATGGAATCAGTAGGATAGAATTTGTTCTTCAAAAAAAATCGATTATTTTCAGTTCTTGGGGTTTCTTTACAACATCCTAAGGCCCACCACTGGTTATGATTTGTGAAATGAGGGACAATTTTTGGCTTTTGGGGAAAAAGAAATATCTTATGGGTGATTTCATATCGATCTATTCAATCCCCCCCGCAGTGGAAACAGTATCTTCCGTCCTTTACTTTGCAATGTACACATCCCCCACCAGAGTGAGTCAAAATCAGTACCTTTTAGATCAGTTTATTCTTCTGAGTCACACTTTTAAAAGAAATTTGTGTCCCCACTGTCGGAATTAGGTCAAAAGCTTTTTGTGTCACCGGGAGCAAAGCGGGCTTCAGAGTCCCAAAAATGAGCACTAAAAATTACATTTCGCTCTTTTTAAAAATTTCGATTTGATGCATTTCCTCTACCCGCTTTGCACCCTTTTCAAATATTTTTAGTTACCTGATGCAGATGAGCCCTTTTCCCTTTTTGGACATCAGTTTTTTTAAAGTTGTCAACAAGCATATTCCTTTAAATTCAAGACGTTAAAGTCAAAATTTTTACCTGGCGGGCTCCCCCAAAAAAATTTTGCGCAATCAACCACAGGAGACTTAAAAAACGCGGGCTTCATGAGGAATACAAGAAAAAACGTAACAATTTAAGTATATGATTAAAAAATCTAAAACGTTGTTTTTCCAGAATTTAGTTAAAGAAAAAAAGCAAGGGAAAGTTTAAATTTGGGTTGCTTTTCGCACTCTCTAAACCTGGTACTTCACGTACAATGTTGTATTCAGTAGATGTTCTCATAATCATTTTGCTAGTGTTGGAAGAAAAACCATTGATAACAACCCCAAAACTTTTGTTCAAATTTTTAAAAAGCCTTTTGCGTAGGAAAAGGTCTAACAAAATTTTTGTTCCCTTATTGTTGTTCATGAATTTTTTCCTATTTAAAGTTTTTAAAAAAATAAAAATTCATGGGGTTTGATAGATTACCCCAAAAATACTGAAACTATCTGCATTTAAATTTGCAGACCTCTCACTTATCTTTAAAACCCTTTGTTATCTAAACAGCTATCCCAAAGCTTTAAATACGTTTAAAGTAACCCCTTGGGCCCCAAAAAAGGAACATAAAGTGTAAAAATTATAGCCCCCTTTCACTTTATCTGTATATCTAAACCTCTTGAACAGCATGTCCCCCATCATTTATACTTTTTTTGAATAAAAAAGGCCCTTTTTGCAAAAACCCATCGTCGGGGTTTTAGAAAGACCACCCCTGGAAACAGCACTATGCAGGTTTGCTGATTCATGGCTGCGTAAAAATTTAAAACAGAAAGGAGTCGGTGTTATTTTTTATTGTTTTAAGAAAGTTTTGATTTTTAATCAAATTTTTTTACATAAGCTTGGTTATATGGTTTAGAAAAAATCCCTTACTATTTTTTTAAACCCTATTTTAAAACCGAACTCAGTTGTTATGCTAATGGATTACCTTTCCAAAAAATTGTTGATTGGTGTACCAAAGGTTAGATTAGGTCCCCTTTATTCTCTCTTTAATTAATATCTTCTTTAAACCCATTCAAAGTTGTTTGTGATTTATTTGCAGGATAAAATTTAAAATACGTAGTCATGATTTTAAAGGGAAATAATATTTTTTAAAACCTTATAGATTTCAGTAAAAATTTTGGGTTGGATAATCTAGCTGGTAACCCTGACAAAAAAAGCTATGCTGTTTGGCGCGTCAGAAAAGGCAAACCTTTGAGGCAAACTTTTCAATAAAGTATAATAACAAAAACATAAAGCAAGTTAAAACGTACAAATTATTTGGGGGTAGTCTTTGACGAAACCCCTCCTTTGGCGGATCATTTTTCACAATGTTACTAAAGAAATATCATCCGGTATTCAGCTTCACAAATTAAACACTTTTAGAAAAACAATCAAAATTTTTTTTCATTTTGCTTTTATTTATTTCCCTAGATTATGCTCTGTTGTTGGGGGAAGTGTGCTCCATCTAACCTGAAAAATCTGAACTCTCTTCAAAAGCGAGCCCTTAAAAACATAAATAATAAAGGGAGCAAAGCATCAAGTAATATTTTTTTTAAACATTTGAGATATTACCACTTTGCTTTCGCCTCCACTTTAATGTTTTTTAGCTCTCATGCATAAAAATGTTTTGATGCTTGCCCGGTTGTCTAAAAGCAATGTTCTTTTCAACCTCATCACAAACAGACAGAGGTATTGTCCCCCAAAACAAACTTAGATCATTCAAAAAGGGGTTTTTTCTTTCAAAGGCAGCAGAGAAGGAAAGCCCTTCCACCCTGTTTCGTAGAATACCCGAGCACTCTACTTTAAGACAGAAATAAAAAGCTGTTGTTTGATACTGTGACTAACTACTCCTTCAAACACACAATGAACTCCAATGTGTATGAACATAATTGGTGCCTATATTGACTATATCCAAAAAATATAGTGTGCAATCTTTGTGTTTGTGGGGGGGGGGGGGGTGCGGCTGCATGTGATTTTTGTATGTAGAGTCAAAAAAGGTTTTTTGGGGGTGTGTGTGTGTGTGTGTGTGTGTGTATGGTTTTGTGAGGGGGGGGGGGAGGGTCCCTTCCTGGTGTGTACATTTGTGGGTGTGTGTGTGCGGTGGGGGAGGGGGAGGAGGAAGGGGATAGTATTTACCGCAGCGCCGGTGTAGTCAGGGGGAGTAACCCCCTTGGGTGTAAAGTGAGGAATCTTGGGATTATGTGTGTGCTTGAATGAAAAAGAATAATGCGGAATGGGAGGGGGGGGGGGGGCGGGGGGGGGGCGGGGGGGGGGGGGGGGGGGGGGGGGGGGGGGGGGGGGGGGGGTGGGGGGGGGGGGGGGGGGGGGGGCGGCGTTGGTGAGGGTGGTGTTGGTGTGTGTGTGGGTGGTTGTGTGTTTTGGTGGTGGTGTGAATTGGGGTGTTTTTTGTTTTTGTTTTGGGTTTGTTTTTGTTTGTTAATTTGCGGAGTTTAATTTTTGTTGGTTTTGTTTTTTTTGGGCTTTCGTTTTAAATTTTGTTTTTTTTTTCAAAGTAAAAAACCTTTTTGTCTTTTTTACCTTTTGGTTAATTTTTCCCTTTCTTTTTTTTTTCTTCTTTTTTTTGTTTTCAATTTTTTAATTTTTTTCCTTTTCTTTTCTTTTCTTTTTTTCTTTTTCTTTTTCTTCTTTTCTTCCTCTAATTTTTTTCTTCTTTTTTGCAATTCTTCATTTTCTTGGCAAAATTTTTTTCTTTTCTTCTTCTTTCTTCTTCTTCTTCTTCTTCTTTTTTCTTCTTCTTTTTCTTCTTTTTTTCTTCTTCTTTCCCCCTTTGCAATTCTTTTCTTCAATTCTTCTTTTTGCAATTTTTTCTTTTCTTCTTTTTTTCGCTTCTTCTTTTTTTTTTCTTCCTTTCTTCTTTCCTTCTTTCTTCTTCTTCTTCTTTTTTTTTTCTTCTTCGCATTCTTCTTTTTCTTTATTCTTCTTCTTTTATTCTTCTTCTTGAATCTTTTTTGCATTCTTCTTCGTCCCCATTCTTCTTCTTCTCTTTTTTTGAAAAATTTTTTCTTTATTTTTTTAATCTTCTTTCCCTTTCCATCTTTTTCTTTAAAATTTTCTTCGTATTTTTCTTTTAAATTTTTCTCTTTTCCAAAATTTTTTCCAAAAAATTTTCCCCCTTTTTTATAATTTTTTTTTTTCTTGATCTTTATTTTCATTTCTTCCTTCGAATCTTTTTTTATTTTCTTCTTTTTTTTTTTCTCTTCTTGTTTAATGGGTTTTTTTTCAAAAATGTTTTTTAATCTTTTCTTCAAAAAAAATTGTTTATTTTGCCCTTTTCCTCAGAAAATTTTTTTGGGGGGGTTTTTCCCCCGAAATAATATGAATTGCATTACACAAAAAAACAAAAACAGGCTTTCAAAAGAAAGAAGGAAAAATTTTTGATAAAAAAAAGTTTAGAAAAAAAACGAAATGAAATAAAACAATCCTAAAAACAAAAAAAGAAAAACGAAGAAACGAAAAAACAGGGAGACAAAAGCTTTTTTACTAGGGGCCCGAAAACCCCTACGAATGATAAACCCTTTAAACCTAACAAAAATTCCCTGGTCGGGGCATCACTTTCCCCCAGCAAAGGGTTAAGAAGCTCAGTGTGGTTACCAGTTGGATGGGGACCGTTTGCGCCCCCTTGGCTTCATACATCCCCCATTAAACCCAGCTGTAAATGGTTCCTGCCTCTTTGGGGCCGAGAAGGTAAAGCAGCGAGGGGGGGAAGATGGGCGCCGCCTTAATATCTAGGCCCTGGAGAATTTGAGGTCTCTGACGCTTCGATTCCTTCAAACTAAGGTTATGGGACACCTTTACCCTTGCTTTTTTTTGCACACTCCCCTTTACCCAGAAATGTGAATTGCTATGGACTGATAGGAAAGCGGGGGAACATCACTTTTTTTATTTTTCTGGAAATTTGTTGGGTTTACCACAGAAGACTTTGAACAGCTTCCCCACCCTCATGGTATTCATTTTTCCGTAGCAATCGTTCCACTAAAGGCCGTACGTCCACTCTCTAGTTGTCTTCCCCGTTTTCCTGTCTGCCTCTCCCCCTCCCCCTTTACTTTTTCCCGTGGGACAGTCTTGTCCAGTCCAGATGTTGTGTGACGTGCCCTACTACTTAATTTTTTCAGTTTCTTTTTTGTGTGCTTTGAAGCGGGAGTTGTTCTATGTTCGAGGTTTTTTATCTTTTGGTTTTCACTTCCTCGTTGATAAGTATCCCTTTAAAGAATACCAAACTTTACAAAAGCCCCTATCTTCATTGCTCTCTGATCTCATGAGCAAAAGAAACGGTTTTTATTTTAGGTGATTGCTGTTGCTTAGATTCATGATGTTTTTAATTTTTTATTTTTGTCTTTGCCAGGGGGATTTGAAAGAAAACCTTTTTGGGTTGGGGGTTTATGATGGCGGAAAGCTGTTTTAAGGGACGTTGCGGTGTCGCCCCCCCCGGGGTAAATTTCATGCTGTCGGTTCTGCCACTAAATTATTGGGGCCCGGGGGGGGCTGGGTAGTATAGGGGTGCCCGCGTGTTTCTTACTGTTTTTTTCATATAGGGCTTAAAACCCCGATTTGATTTTCTCTTCTCTGAGATAAAAAAGTGTTTGAATGGAATTTGGGATTAAAACAGCTCAACAGGGGACCACCATTGAAAACCGCCGTAGTGACCCAGCACAGTGCAGGGGCCCTTTTTGTGGGGGGGCCCCCCCAGCGGCCTGTATTTTTGGGTCTCCCTATGGGGTCTGACGCGAGGGGTGAATGAAAACCTTAGAACAGCTGGGGCGGAAAGAAAGGTCGATATAAGCGGGGGGAACAGCGGGACGGGGTTGTCAGAAGAGGGAAAGAAAAAGGGAGTAGGCTAGAAAAACCCGAGATTGGGGTTGGGTTTTTTGGTGCCTTGTTTAGATGTGCGTAGGGGGGCTTGGGGTGTGTTGTGTGGTGGGGTGTGTGTGGTGTGTGTGGTGCGCGCGCGCGCGCGCGTTTTCAAAAACCCGAGATGGGTTTTCATGTTTTGTTTTTGGGCCCTTTGGTTTTGTTTGTTGTGGTGGTGTGTTTTGGGGCGTGCGTGCGTGCGTGCGGCGGATGCGTGCGGTGTGGGTGCATGCTCGTGCTGCGTGTTGGGTGTCCATGCTGCCGTTAAAAACCCAGGGGAAGGGGGTTTTTGTTCGTTTTTGGGCCCTTTTTTTTTTTTTGGGTGGGTGTGGGTTCTTGGTTTGTGTGTGTGTTGGGGGGGTGGGGGTGTGGTGTGTGTGTAGTGTGTGTGGTGTGTTCGTTTTTGATTTAAATCCCTTTTTGCTTTAATGATATTAAACAGTGGGGAAAGGGCGAGTGTGCTGTGTCGCGTACGTGCGTGCGGCGTGTTGCGTGCGTGCCTGCGAGCGTACGGCATGCTGCTGCGTGCGTGGTGGACAACAGTAAACCAACTATCTATTAATTTTTGGAACATACCCATAAAAAACCCGCAACCCAAATCTTTTAATGATTAATGCAACAATCAAATTTGCATAAGTCAAATTTTTTCTTTTGGCAGAAAAAAACAATGAAGCATAATAATCATGACACAACCGGGCGTGAATTTAAACCCAGCGGAAGGGTCAAAGGAAAACTACTGCTGTCGCCGCTTCGTTAAAATGCCCACCGGGCCTTTGTTGGACAGACACCAGGGCCATTGATTGGCAGTGGGGAACTTCACTGGAAAAGCTGAAAGGATGGGTTAAACTTTCTGCTACCCCCCTGCAACCACTGACAGCAGGGAAAAAGGGGAAAGAAGAAGAAAAAAGAGAAGAAGTGAAAAGAAAAAGGGAA
>JAQIHA010000088.1:0-17500 GCA_028751875.1 Rapana venosa
TTAAAGCCTACCTGCTGAGAATTTTTTCTGCAAATGTTAAAAAACAAAAAGCAAAAAAAAAAACACCAAAAAAACCCAAACAGAAAGAAAGAAAAACAATGTATTGCCAAGTCTTAAGATATTTCCCCCCCCCACCCCACCTATCCCCTTCCTTTAAAAATTGTGAAAAATTTTTTGAACAAAACTAGGGAAAAAAGATTTGCTTTTTTTGGAAATATTTTTTTTCTTCTTTGTGTGCGAAATTTTTGTTTGCTTGGAGGGTGTGGGGGGGGGGGGGGGGGGGGGGGGGGGGGGGGGGGGGGTTTTTAAATTTTTATATTTTATAAAGTCTCGAAATGTATTTGACATTGTTTTGTAATGAAGTTATCGTGTGATTAATACCCGGGAAAAGTGTTGTGTGAGCTTGGGGAAAAGCAAAATGTTCGTATTTAATCATTAATGCTAATCTTTTGTTGTAACCCATTTTTTTGTTTTTTTCGTTTAATACTTTATGTCACAAACCCCAAAATTATTATAAAGGCAGCAAACATTTTGTATTTTTTTTTGTTTAAAACATAATTTTTTCATTCTTTTTTTCGTTGAGCTGTCCTGGGATGGCTATTACTTCAGAAAATATTAAAAAAAAAGGCATTAATCAGAAATGCAAATGTAAAAAAAACCCCCCAAACCCAAAAAAACAAAACAACAAAAACAACAAAAAAAGCAGTACCACTCGGGAGAAATAAGAAGCAATATTAAAAAGCACGAGAAAAATTGACAAGATTGTGTCCAACGGGGTGAAGGGTTTTGAGGAATGACAGGGTAAGAAACACACAACAACAACAAAAAACAACACACACACACACACACACACACACACACAACCACACACACCACACCCAAAAGCGCGCGCGCGTGTACCCCACAACACATTGCAAAAAAGAAATCAGATTAGTAAACCCGTTCCCCCCCCCCCCCTCCTCTCCCCCCCCCCCTCTTTTATTTCTCTATTAAAAAGGAAAAAAAATTGTTGCGCTGCCGTTAGCGCCTGACAAATCGGCCCCGCGTCCCACTTTAGCTGGGAGAGAAACGTTTTCTTTTAAAAAAAAAAAAAAAAAAAAAAAAAAGGGAATAAAAAATAAAAAAAAAAAAAAAAAAAAAAAAAAAAGAAGACCAAAAAAAAAAAAAAAATTAAAAAAAATTTCCTAAAAAAAAAAAAATTAAAATTTCTTTATTAAAAATAAAAAAAAATTTTTCAGGTTTAATTTTAAAAAAAAAAAAAAAAAAAAAAGACCAAGTGGCAGAAAAGTGGCAAGAAGAAATAAAACGAGGCAGCGCAAAAGAGAGGGGAGAGGGGGAGGGTTTTGAGAAGAGGGTTTTTCCCTAGCAAGAATTCCAAAAGGGGGGGGTGCGTTTATCTGCAGCCCCCCCATGGCTTTAAAGGTTTCAATTTTAGAGGACCACCCCCCAAAAAAAACAAACAAAAAACACAACAACAACAACAAATCCCCTTTTACAATGGGTGATTTTTTTATAGCATTCCTTTCTGTACCAAAAAAGAAAAACCCCCCCCCCCCCCCCCCTCATTTTTTTTTTTTAAAAGCCCAACAAATTTTGTTTCAGGGGGGAAAAAAAAAGAAGAAAGTCATTTTCAGTCATCTTTGTTTGGGGGCTTTGCTTGCTTGTTTTAAATTATTTTTTTGAAAGTTTTGTAAAGGGTGTTTCGTTCACCCCCAAGTGCCATTTTGAGAATACGAAGCGTTTTTGCTGTTGTTGTTTGGGGTTTTTTTTTTTGGGGAGGGGGGGGGGGGGGGGGGGGGGGGGTTTTTAAATTTTTAATTTTTTTTATTTTTAATATTTTAAAATTTTTTTTTTTTTTTTTTTTTAAAATTTTTTTTTTTTTTTTTTTAAAATTATTTTTTTAAAGGGAAATTTTTTTTTAAAAAAAATTAAAATTAATAAATTTTAAATTTATTATTTAAAAAATTAAAATTTAAAAAAATTTTTAAAAATTTTTTAAAAAAATTGTTTAAAAATAAAATTTTTTTTTTTAAAAAAAAAAAAAAAAAAAAAAAAAAAAAAAAAAAAAAAATTTTTTTTTAAAAAAAAATTTTTTTTTTTTATTAAAATATTTTTTAAAAAATTTATTTTTATTTTTTTTTTTATTTAATTAAAAATTTTTTATTTATTAAATTTATTTTTTAAAATTTTTTTTTAAAAATTTTTTTTTTTTAGTTTTTTTAAAATTTTGTTTTATTTTTGGGGGGGTTTTTTTTTTTTTTTAATTAAATTAAAATTTTTTGTTTGAAACCATTGCCCCAAATTTTTTTGCTTTTGTTTTAAATTTCTCTGGGAGTGGATTTCAAAAAAGGGATTTTTGTGGGGGTGGGGGGGTTTTGGGGTTTGGGTTTTTTTGTTTTGTTTTTTTTTTAAACATTCAGTCGTTGTTTAAAGGGAATTTTTTGTTTTTCAAAATCCGCAAAAATATGAGTTTTTGATTTTTGAAAAATGTACAAATGTATGTTTTCCCCCTGAAAAAAAAACTTTCCCAAACAGCTGGGTAAAAAACATGTCTTTCGACAGAAGACCGTCTAAATAACTTGTAACGGGAAGGATAGATAGTTTTTTTGGGCGGGTAAAACAACCCCCACACACCGCGCGCGCGGCGCGCGCGCACCACCCACACACACACACACCAAACACACACAAACCAACAAAAAACAAACACGGACCCCCAAAAGTTTGCGAAAAGGAAAAAATAAATTTATTTTTTTTAATTAGGGAATAAGTTTATTTTTTTTTAAAAAGCCGTTTTTCCCTTTTTTTTTGTGTGTGTTTGTGTGGTTTGTGTGTGTTTTTAAAACTCAAAAAGAAAAATATATTTTTTAAAATTTTTGCATTCCCAGCTTAGTCAAACGCAGTTTTTTGTTGTTGTTGTTAAAAGTTATTATGTGGATGATATCATTTGGAACTTAAATGTTTTGACTTTCCCCCAATTATATTATCAGGGTTGTTGTTTTTTTTTTTGGGAAAAAAAAAAAAATAAAGCAATAAAAATTCTCGGAACGGGAAATGTTTTTTTTTTTTCTTTTTTTAAATTTTTAAATTGGGTAATGTTTTTTCGGGGATACTGCTTTTGTCTGTCTGTTTTGTCTTTTTGTCCCTTTCAATTTTTTGCCCTTTTGTTTTCCTGTCGGGCTGGGCTGTTGTCCCTTTCTGGGTACAAACCCCACCAAGGGGTTTTTTCCCTTTTAAAAATTTTTATTTTAAAAACCCCCATGGGGGGACACGCCCACAACGCTGAATTTAAAAAAAAAAATTTTCGCAAAACTATGCCTTTGGGTAACTTCTTAAAAAAAAAAAGGAATTTTTTTCCCCTGGGGTTAAACCTCAGTTTCCAACCCACTCCCTTAAAAAAAATTTCAGAAGGGTTTTTAAACCGAACCCCCTGTTTCGAAAAAAACCCCCAGAACTCTTGCACTTCAATAAAATTTGTTCCCCTTTTTGGGGAAGAGTTTGGCCCTTGTGCGCCCGGGGGGAACCGATGGGCAACATTTACCCAAATTGCATACACACGGGGGGCTAATGTAAAAAAAAAAAAAGCACTGATTTCTTTTGCTTTTTTCCTCGGGAAAAAAAAAGAATAACTAAATAAAAAAAAAATAAAATATTGAAAAATAACAAAAAGAGGGAAAAACACCCCGCAGGGGAAAAACACACACACACCCCCACACAACACACTTTCACCCCACAAACACAACCCCCACCCCTCACCACTCCCATACAAAATATCACGTCATGCTTGATAAAAAAAAAAAAAAAGCAACCACCAAATGACCCCCCGTTTCCCCCCCACCCCCTCCTCTGCAAAAAAAAAAAAAAAAAAGTCTTGGGTTAGAAGCACTTCTTTTCCATGTTCAAAACACATGTATTCTCTCCCCACAACACACACACAACACACACACACACACACACACACACACACAAAAAAACACACACACACACACCACGTGAGCAGAATTTGTATAGAACTTTAGGTAAAGGTAGAGGAGACGGGATGGGATAGCTCAGTGGTCGGAACATCGCTTTCCCCAGCCAAGTTAAGCAGCGTCGAGCGTGGTGTTACCAGTTGGATGGTGACCGTTTGGGCCGCGCCTTGGCTTCAGTACAGTTCCCCAGTTTCCCCAGCTGTAAATGGGTACCTCCCCTCTTTGGGGTTTCAGGGAAGGTAAAGCGCGGGGGAGAGGAATGGGCGGCCGCCCCTCAATATGCTGGCCCTAGAGAAGTGAGGTCTCTGACGCCTCGCTCCCCTACGACCTTATGGGTTTTATGGGACTCCTTTACCTACCCTTTACCTAAATATTGCATGTAAATATGGAGAAACCAACATAACAATACAAAAAAGATAAAGGTGTTCCCCCTATGCGGGGTGTTTGGGGGAACAAGGTGTCAAAGAGACCTCAGCTTCCCTCTAAGGGGCCAAAGCATTTTGAGGGCAGCGGCCCCCATCTCCTCTCCTCTCCCTCGCTGCTTTACCTTCCCTGACCCTAAAGGGCGGGTTACCCCATTTACAGCTGCGTGAACTAGGGGGGGGCTGTACTGAAGCCAAGGCTCGCAAAACGGTCACACCATCCAAGTGGTAACCACGCTCGATGCTGCTAACCTTGGGGTTGGGGGAAAAGCGAGTGCTATGACTCACTGAACTATTCCCCCCCCCCCCAAAAAAAGAAGAACTAAACAAAAAGAGAATAAGTTGCGCCAGTATGTTAGGTTTATCATCCAGTGTGTGTGTGTGTGTTTTTGTGTGTGTGTGTTTTGTGGTGTGTGTGTGTGTTTTTTTTTGGTGTGTGTGAGTGTTGGTTTTTGTGTGGGGGTTTTGTTGGTGTGTGTTGTGTGTGTGTGTGTGTATGACAGCAAGGCAGTCAGGGGGAAAAACAAGCCACCATAATTATTTTTTTTTTCCCGGTCAATGTATTGTTTTTCCTTTTAATCACTGATTTTTTTCTCTTCCAAGGGGCATTGCCCCAAGACAGCACCCTTTCTTGTTGCCTGAGGTTTCCTTTGACTGATTTTTTTTCTCAACCAAACAGACCTTCGTTTCCTGGGGCACGAAAATTAGCCCAAGATCACCACTCACGGTCTCAAAGAGATGAAGTAAAGGGGGGAGGGAGGGGGGGGGGGGGGGGGGGGGGGGGGGGGGGGGGGGGGGGGGGGGTGGGAAGTTTCTGCCCAAGGGGATCGAAAACTACACATTCGACCGGACTTTTCGCTTTCTAGGCAGGGCGCGTTACTCTGAACGATCCATCCTCCTTCTCTGGCTGTTACTCCAAGGTTGTAATCAAAAAACACAGGCTACAATGCGTTGTCTTAATCGCTCTTTCTCTATTACTGGTCCATCCATCTGGAATTTTTAAAATTTTTTATTTATATTTTACCACTTTAAGTCACGTCCGATTCTCTGGGGGTTTTCGCCTGTCTACCCGGAAAAGGGGGCCGTCGCCACAGAGCGCGCCAAACCATTTTTTTTTGTTGGGGTCTGCAAACGATTTGTTTCCCATCGATGGTTTTTTTTCTAAGAATTTCGCAGGGACAACTCCTTGTTGCCGTGGGTTTTTTGCGTGGTAAATTTTTTGTAAAACCCGGACCCCCGTTCCCCAAAACAGCGCCCCGCCCCCCTTTTTTTGGGTGGGGGAAAAGAAAAAGGGAAAAAGGAAGAAAAAAAAGGGGGAAAGGGGGAAGAAAAAAAAAATGGAAAAGGAAAAAAGGGGGAAAATTTTTGGGGCCCCAAAGGGGATTCAAAACCAACGCAAAATTCCGCCCCGGATTTTTTGTTTCTAGCGGGGCGCTTTAAACCTTAGCCCCACCGACCCACCTCTTAAAAAACGCGGGCCCTTTTCCCTCTCTTTTCTCTTTTGCACCCCCAAGGGAAACCGCACGGAAAATGAAATTTGCCACACCCCCAAAAAATGTAGGAATACAATTTAAAAGACCATTGACTGGAAAGCAACAAACTTTTCTTTATTTAAAAACCCCCAAAAATGCACACACAGGTGTCGTGTTTGGGACCCCACCCTCGAAGTGGGAATTGGGTCCCTTTAAATGGGGGGTTAAAACTGTTGCATACGCAAAATCTAAACCTTTGGGGGAAACCCTCGGAGCTCTACCCAACAAAAAAAAAACCCACTAAACCCCAAAAAAACCCAAACCCAAAAAAAAACCCCCAAACCCAAAAACCCGGCCAAACCCCAACAACCAAATACAAAAAGTCCTTTCTCTCCCCTCTCCTCCCCCCTCTCTCTCTCCCCTCTCCCCCTCCCCCCTCTTTTCTCTCCCCTCTTCTTTTCCCCTATCTCTCTCTCTCTCTCTCTCTCCAAAAGACAAAACCAAACGATGAATGATTTGGTGGAAGTAAATTGCAAAAGGGGGCCCCAAAAAAACCCTTACGTAAACTTTTTTAAAAGAAGCTGGACGTAAGTGAGGGGTAGTAGCCGCCATGTTTTTTGGGCTTTTCCCAAGAAGAGAGTAAAAAACACATGTTAAAGTAAAGGGGAAAAACAACATAAAATGCATTTTTTGATAAGCCTTGTCATCATTTCGAGATCAAAAGCATTTCTGGAAAAATTTTTGGGGCCAAAATGTTCATTTAAGAGAAAATTTTTTAATAATAGTATTACAGTTGAGGAAAAGGTATCATCATTTCAAAAATCTATTAAAAAGGGAAAAACACATGAAAAGATCAGTCAGTCTGAGGGACTCTGATACCTATTTTAACCGACCTATTTCAAGAGAAGAGATATGTTACATTTAAAAAAACCAAAAAAAAAAGCAGTGGTCCGATGGGTTTATTGGGAATTTTTTAAAAAGGGGTAAAAAAATGTTATTAAATTTCTTTGTATTGTTTTTAAAAGTTTTTTTAAAAAAGGGTTTTTTTTTCCCAAAAATGGACAAAAGGGATTGTTCCCCTTGGTAAAAAAAAGGGTGAAAAATAATAACCCTAAAAATTTTTAGAGGCATTATTTTAAAAAGTGACTTAGAAAGTAAGATTTTTAAGTAAAAACATAAACCATCGTTTACAAAAAAGGGGTTTTGGGGGGAAAACAATACCACGGGAAAAATTTCAAGCGGGCTTTAAAAAAATTTATTCAACTATGTTTCACATTTTTCACTTTTTTTGTCTTTTTTTTCAAAAAAATTTTCTCTTGAAACCCGGAAATTTTTTTTCCCTTTCAAGTTTTTTGAAAAGGGCTTTTGATTCTTTAAATGGGGGTTATTTTTGGCCCGTTTCCCTCAAAAAAAGGGAAATAAGGGTAAAATGTTTAACGGGTATCAAAAGTATTTTACAATATGTTAAAGTAAATTTAGATTTTGGTTCAAAACTGAAAGATTTAATTATTTTGTACTTATGGTAAAAAAAAACAAGGTGACGTTTTTTGCCAATTCTTTTTTCCTTTTTCTTAAATGAGATTGCTACTGGGGTTTTTAAAAAGGGAAGACATGGGGCTTTTTTTTAATTTAACGATTTTTTTAAACTCTTTTTTTTGGGCTTTTAGCAGATGATAATTTTTTACTGGTGAAACATTTTTGGGTTTTACAAACGCAACAAAATTTGTTTAAAAAAAGCAGAAACCCCTATGGTTTTTGACGGTAAAACTTAGTTTAAAAATTTAAAATAATTGTATTTAAAAAAGGTGGCCATCTCTCAGAAAGGGGAAACATGGAAATAAATGGCGTTGAAAGGG
Source organism: Rapana venosa (assembly GCA_028751875.1). Lineage (NCBI taxonomy): Eukaryota > Metazoa > Mollusca > Gastropoda > Neogastropoda > Muricidae > Rapana > Rapana venosa. The sequence goes on from JAQIHA010000088.1 coordinate 7,719, forward strand.
CCTGTGGGAAAATGCATCCCCCAAATTTTAGGGAAAATTTTATTCTCTACAAGTTTTTGCTTCACTTTAACCCATTAACGCCCTTAGTAGTAAAGCCAAAAATTTGCTGCATAGGCATAAATGGGGAAAACCTTCGATCCCTAAATTTTAACAGTCAGCTTAGAATTTTTTTTTAAAAGGGTTTGTTTAAAGGTTGAAACCTATTGTTTTTGTTTTAGGGGGCAAAACCCTTTGGGGGCCTGGATAATCGCTCGCCCTTTGTGAACAAGTACATTTTTTTTGGCATTAAAAAAAGTTTTCTGGGGGTTTGAAAGGAAAACCCCAAAAATGACTTCGTTTAGGGTGAAAAAAAACAGATATCCTTTTTATACCCAACTCTGTTATACCTGAATTCGTTTTTTTGGGAAAAAAATTTTTGTAGTGATGGAAGATTTTAAATTTCCCAAAAGAAGCTTAAAAAATTGTATATTTTGGGTTTAAAAGGCAAAAAAAACGGGGTATCAAATATTCGTTTTGACTTTTGAAAATGGTTTTGGGTATGTATGGGAAAATGGAGGTGTTAAAAATTTTTAAATTTTTTTAAATCCCCATTTTAAAGAAAAGACTTAAAGAAAAGAAAATTTCCAAACCCCCGGGGGGTTTGCCTTGATTTTTTTGTTCATGAAGGAAAAATATTTGGGTCCGAATTTATTTACCATTTAAGGCTTCAAAAATTTAAAAAAAAATGAAAAAAACATTTAATTGGGGTTTTTTTTGGTGAAAAATAAAAGGGGTGAAATCATTTAAATGTTTTCCCTACTCAAAACAAGGCCTTTCCTTTGAATTTTTTAAAATAATTCCATTTTCTTTTTTTTTTCCTTTTCTTTTCTTTCTCTCATTTAAAATTCTCTCTCTTTTTTTTAAAAATTTTTTTTTTTTCTTTTCCTTTCCCCCCCTTCTTAAAACAATCCTTTCTTCCAGAAACTCTTCCCTTCCCCCCCTCCCCCCCCCCCCCCCCCCCTCCCCCCCTTTCCCCTTTCCCCCCCCCCCCCCCCCCCCAAATCTCCCCCCCCCTCTCTTCCACAAAAAAGGGGCCCCAAAGGACTTTTCCCTTCCCCGCCCCCCCCCCCCCCCCTTCCCCCCCCCTTTTTTGTTTTCCCTTCCCCACCCAAAACCCTATTTAAAAACCCGAGGAAAAGGGAAAAAAAAAAAAAAAAGAAAAAAAAAAAAAAAAAGAAAAATTTCTCAATTGGGTTAAAACCATTTTGCCCCATAAACCAACCAAAAACGGTGTCCTAGGAAGAAAAAAAAAGAAAAAGAAAGAAAGAAAGGGAAGGAAGGAAGAAAGAAAGAAAGGAAAAAAAAACAAAAAGGAAAAAGGAAAAGGAAGGAAAAAAAAAAAGGGGGGGAAAGAGGGAAAAGAAGAAGAAGAAGAAGGAGGAGGAGGAGGGGAGGGGAAAAAGGGGAGAGGAAAAAAAAAAAAAGGAAAAAAAAAAAAAAAGGGGGGGGAAAAAAAAAAAAAAAAAGGGAAAAAAAAAAAAAAAAAAAAAAAAGAAAGGGAAAAAAAGGGGGAAAAAAAAAAAAAGAAAAAAAAGAAAAGAAAAAAAAAAGGGGGGAAAAAAAAAGAAAAAAAAAAAAGAAGAAGAAAGAAAAGAAGGGGGAAGGAAAAAAAGGGAAAGAAAAAAAAGAAAAAAAAAAAAAGGGAAAAAGAAGAAGAAGAGGGGAAAGAAAAGAAGAATGAAAAGAAGAAGAAGAAGAAAGGAGGAGGAGGAAGGAGGAGGGGAAAGGAGGAGGAGGAGAAGAGACGAAAAAGAGAAAGAAGAAGGAGAGAGGAGAAAAAGAAGAAGAAGAAAGAAGAAGAAAAAAGAAGAAGAAGGAGAGGAGGAGGGAAGAAGAAAAGAAGAAGAAAAAAAGAGAAGAAGAAGAAAATGCGAGAAAAAAAGAAAATGAAAAGAAGGGGGAGAGAAGAAGAAAAGAATGCGAAAAGAAGAAGAAGAAGCAAAGAAGGAGAGGAGGGGGAAAGAAGAAAAAGAATGCAGATAAGCACACAAAGAACAAAGAGGAAATTTAGAAGGAGAAAAAAAAAGAAGAAGAAGGGAAGAAAAAGGGTTGCGGAAAAAAAGAAGGGGAAAATGCGAAGAAGAATGCGAAAAAAGAAAAATGCGAAAATGCGAAGAAGAATCGAAGAAGCCCAAGAACAAAAAGAAAAGAAGAAAAAACGACAAAGAAAAAAATAAAAAGCTCAGCTTCGTGGAGTGTCGGCTTTTCTGTTCAACTTTTATGTACCCCCGGGTATAGGTATGGGGTTTATCCTTTTTCTTAAAAATAAATTTTGAAATTTTCACGCCCCCCCCCCCCCCCCCCCCCCCCCCCAAAACACCAAAATACTTGCCCCAAGGGTTTTCCCCCAACCATCAAGCTACCTCAGACCAGATCCCCCCACTTGGGGGGGAAGGGGGGGGAGGAGCCCAAAAATAAATTATGCAAATTTATGGCTGTACGTAAAAACCCTCAGGACTGTTGTAGACGGGAGGGGGGGGGGGGGGGAAAGGGATGGGGGGAGGAGGGGCAGGGGGGGGAAGGGGAGGGGGGGGGGTGGGAAGGGGGTGGGGGGGGGGAAGAGGGAAAAAATGACACTTGTAATTATTAGGGTTTTTTTTTGGTCAGACTAATCCAGGCGAAAAGAAAAATAACAAAAAAAAAAGAAAAAAAAAGGAAAGAAGGAAAAAAAACCGGAAAAGCGAATCGTCATAAATTTTAAAAAGGGCGCGTGAAAAAATTTGTTGCTGCTGTTGTTTTGGTTTTTGTTGGAAACTTGGCGCCAGTTTGCATTTCTACCCGACACACAAAAAAAGGGGGTCATATCGTAGTACAAGCACTTATCAGGAAAAAGGGAGAATACCCATTCTTTCCCGGGTTTGAATAAAACCAAGTTTTCCCCTTTCCCCTACCCCCCCCACCCCACCCCCCCTTCCCACCCCGTCCACTAAAAAACCTTTGTTGGGGTGGGGTCTGGTGCTAGACTTTTTCGGAGAAAATTCGACCCCCCATCCTAAATCACCGACAAATACGCCGAGAAGAAGGAATCAAAGATCGAAATCAGTGATCGGGGTCAGAGGAAACGCCCCTGTCTAAAAAAGCAAAAAGTCCGGGTCGGAAGGTGTGGGGGTTCAAATTCGTTTGGGCCCGAAACTTTCCCCCCTCCTTAAAACCATGATATGGTTTGGGCGCTATTCTTTCGGAGAACAAAACCGGGTTCCGTGGTTACAAAAAATTATTAAAACCTCTAAAAGAACCCACGGCAACAAGAGAGTTGCCCCCGGCAAAACTCTTAGAAAAAACCACTCTGTGGGAAACAAATCAGTTGCGCCCAAAAAAAAAAAGGGGGCGCTGCTCTTGGGGCACGTGCTCCCCCCCCGGGAAGCACCGAATTTCCCAGAGAAATCTGTGACTTAAGTGGTGTAAATGAGTAAAAAATAAATAAAAAATAAATTTAAAACGAGGTTTCATGACACACAGGATTAAAGTAAAAACGAATAATCCTTGTGAAGCCCCAGTAGTCGTTTGATGAATGAATAAAAAATAAAAAAATTTTTGGATGCGGAAGATTTCGCTTTATCTAATCATTAGTCCAAAAGAAAAGGTAAAGGGAAATTCCCCGAACCTATAAGGGGGTTGGGGGAACGGGGTTTCAGAGACCCATTTCTCCGGGGGCCAGCATTTGAGGGCCCGCCCCACCCTCCCCCTTTGTGCTTTCCCTTTCCCCTGCCCTTCAAAGGGCAGGTCCCTGTTAATTTTTACCTGGTGAACTGGGGGGACGTATGAACCCAAGGCATCAAACGGTCCCCTCCACTTGGTAACCACGCCAATGCTGCTTGTTTTAAACCTTACGGGGGGAAAGCGATGCTTGACTACTAAACCTTCCACGCCAGTACCAAAAGGTAGCATTTTTTAACGTCGGGAAAACTGGGAGAAAGGTCTCTTTTTCAGCGGGGGAAATGTACCAAAAACCCATTTTTTTTCCTAGGCTTGTTTGTGTTTTTGGGTTGTGTGGGGTGCGTGGCATGCATATGTTGTTGTGTGGTGCGTGGTGCTTGTTGTGTGTTGTTTATTTTTTTTTTTTATTTTACCCTCTGCGTCTGTATTTTTGTGTGGGGGGGTGTGTCTGTAAAAAATAAAAGGTCAAATTTGTGGTGTATGTGTGTGTGCGAATGTAATAAAGAGAGACAGAGACAATAGTCAAGACGAAGGGATAGGAAATACATACATATAAATACTATTACATACAACATAATACAAACATACAACATCAGACGACAGACAGACAACAACAAACAAACACAAAAAAAGGGGGTAGAGAATGACAGAGAGAGAACCGAGCGGAAATATTCTTTTGGGGGTCACTGGAGAAGCAAGAGGTTTCTCCACCCGTGAGAACGGAGTCATCCTCTTGAGAAAAAGAGAGAGAAAGAAAGAGGAGAGGAGAGAAAAGAGGGGAAGAAAAGAGAGGAGAGAGAGGAGAGAGAGAAGAGAGAGAGAAGAGAGGGGGAATTAGCCAAAAATCACGCCTTTCAAAAAACCATAAAAAACCTAATTGTTTCAAAAAAAAAACCCGTGTTAGCACCACTTGAACCTTTAAAAACAAGGGACCCTTTTAGGGTACATTTAGGGGAAGCCTACTTAACAAACAGGGGACGGATAGCTCAGGGCAAAACACTGGCTTTTTTCCCCCCGCCAAGGTTTAAGCAGCAACGACGTGGTTCCACTTGGAGGGTGACCGTTTTCCCGCTTTGGCTTCAGTACAGTTTCCCCCCGTTCCCCACTGTAAAATGGGTACCCTTCCCTTTTTAGGGGCGGGGAAATAAAAACAGCAAAGGGGGAGGAGATGGGGGGCGCGGCCCCAAATGCTGGCCCCTAGAGAATTGAGGTCTCTGACGCCCCGCTCCCCCACGACCCTTTTAGGTTATGGGACCCTTCACCTTTACCCTTTCTTTTTAGGTTAGGGGCCCTTTACCTTATCAACAATCAATAAAACGCGTGTTTTTTTTTGCTTTTAAAAAAAAAAAGTCCTTTAACTACAAAAAATTATGATAAATAATTACTGCTTAAAACTCACGGTGGGGCGCTTAGCCCAGTGGTCAAAAACCCACTTTCAATCCCATGGGGAAGTAAGAGTTCGAATCTTGTGTCTGGTGAATTAAGATGGGTTTTTTTTAAAAAAACCCTTTCCCAGTTAACTTCAAGTCAGAAGGGGCCCCCTTGTCCCCTTCCGAAAGTACGCACGCAGATGATCAAAATCACAGGAAAGATCCGTAATTCATATCAGCGTTCGGTGGGGTTTCAGAAACACAACGTAACCAGCCACTCCCCGAAGTCGGAATGCGCCCTTCATGGGAGATTAAAAAAAAAAAAAAAAAGGTTGCATACGCAAAATTTTTTTCCCTCTGTGAACCTGGGAGACAGTCGAGTGACAAAAAAATAAAAATAAATATACGCTGTATCTGTGGAAAAACCGGATCAAAGCTCTGACATTCAAAAGGGCATTTAATTCATGCGACCATTACAATTCACGTTTCTACTTCCCGGATTTATGACGGGACAGTGGTGTTTTAGCGTTTTCGTTGCGCTATGATTCCCCAACTTGGGCTGGGAAACCCCTTTTTAAGGGGATTTTCCCCCCCTGGAGTTATAACATCGTGCCGACTCCACCTCCCCACAAACCTTCGGATAACTATAAAAAACCCAAGTCCCCGTGCAAACCGGGGTTCTAGCACACGACACAGTGGGTGTGTGTGTGTGTGGGGTGGGGTTTTTGTAGAAAATGGTAAATAAAAAGAAAAAATTGTACAACGCGGTTTCCCCTTTTTGTAGGGAAGACATTTTTTTTTTTAATTTTCAATTCTAAATTTACATATCAATGCCTTTTATAGATTTTTTTTAAAGAATGGAGTACTTTGCTCTGGAAAAAACAGAGCCTTTATCTCTTCTCTCTCTCACTCTCTCTCTCTCTCCCCCCTCTCCCTCTCTCTCTCTCTTCTCTCCCTCGCCTTCTCCTCTAAACGCCCGTCAGCTAATAACAACAAACAAAACAACAAAAAAAAAAGCCACCCTGCCCAACAATTTAAAAAACAACCCCCTAACCCCCCACCGAAAAAAAAAAAAACCCCACTAAAAAAACACCACCATCACACAACTGCATGAAAAAAAAAAAACCTTTCCCAAAAATCAAACGTTTTTAAGGTCAGTGATTTCCCTTTTGGATCAAATGTCCTCCCTTTTGTGCTTGGGAATTTGATCCCAAAAAACAAACAAACCCCCCACACCAAAAACACACACACACAACCCCCCGCCGCGCGCGCAGGGCTCCTCTCTTTCTCTCTCTCAACGGGGTCATAATTTTAAACAACAAAGCAAAACATCAACAACGACAAACAAGCCCCCCCAACCCCAACAAATAAAAACAACAAAACCCCCCCCCCCCAAAAAAAAACAACAACCAACAACAACCACCCCCCCCCCCAATAGAAATAACACCACCGGCCAAACTGCATAAAAAAAAACACCTTCCTAAATAAATAAACTTTTTGGAAGGGCTGATTTCCTTGTGAGAAAAAGTCCCCCTTTTTTTTTGCTTGGTAATTAGATCCTTAAAAAAACACACACACCACACCCACACACCACACCACCACCACACAACACCACACACACCCACTTTAGGAGCGCTCCCCCCGGGGAGAGCAGTCGGACTCTCCCCCAAATTTTTACGCAGAGGACTCCCCCCCCAATTTACGCAGAGGGAAAATTTTTTTTAAACCATTCTTTTTTTTTATCATCCCCTAAGGGAACATCTTAAAAAATTTAACCCAGAAGAAGGAGAGGAGAGAGAGACGAGACCCAGTAAGAGGAAGTAGATAGAAGAGTATGAAAAGAGAAGAAAGAGAGAAGAGTGAAACATAAAGAGAAAGAACACGAAAAGAGAGAGAAAAAGAGAGTCAGAAAGAGAGAAGAGAATGGCTTTCAATCAAGGCTTAAGTCATCCTCTACCCCTTATTACCTTTTTGTTCGCCCCAACAGTTGGGTCAAAAGATACATTAATTTTCTCGGCACAAAGCACACCCCTCCGCCTGCCCATACATTACTAGACATGCACACTTTCGCCCATTCCGTTCGGGGAATACGCTACTCAGCTAACAATATACACTGACCACAGTCGCGTATTTGTGGAGCATTCAAGCAAACCATTGTATGCAACATGTGCGTTCAAGTCACGTACCCACACCAGCCACCCTCTTCATTCTAACATCTCCTTTTTTCTCGCTCCTCTAACACATCACTCCAACACATACAACACACACACAACCCACATGGCAGTAGAGACAAAACACACACACACACACACAACACACACACACACACACAACAGAGAGAGAGACACACTCAGACAGACAACAGAAGACAGCGGACCCACAGAAAAAAGACACGAGAGACAGGAAATAACTCGACACAACACAATTAAAAAAAAACCACCCCGAATATACAAATTTAAATTTGTAGTATGTATGTATTTGTTAAACCCAAAAAATAAACACACGAGAATGCACCAATCGATACAAATGCTTGAAATAGCAGAAAATAAACGCGAAGTTTTTTTTAGAGGAGAGAGGAAATGAGTAAAGTTTAAGATAAGAGCATGAGAGAAGGGAGATGAGAAAAAGAAGAAGAAAAGAGAGAGAACACAAGAAGAGAGAGACGCAGAGAAGAGAGAGAGGAAGAGAGGAGAGAGAGAGAGACAGACAGAGACAGAGAAAGAGAGAATAGAGGAGGATAGAAGAGGATGGATGTTTATTCAAAGGCCAAGCCAAGGAAGGGAGAGTGACAAAAAAAATAAGAAAATAAAAAAAAAATAAAAAAAGAAATAAGAAAGAAAGAGGAAACAGAGAAGCTTTGTGAAGGAAGTGAGACAGACCAAAACATGACTTCTTTTCGAGGACATCAGCACTCATTGTTTAATGCTGTCGAAAATCATTATAAATAACCACCTGAGAGGTAAGGAAAGAAGAAAAATGAATAAATTAAGAGTTTTCAGAGAGGAAAAAAATACAAGGAAAAAATGAAAGGAGAGGGCAACTTACAACCAACTAAACCCTCCTTTCCTTCTTTCCAACCCGTCCATTTAAAAACAAATCACTCACCGTAGGCATCTCCCACTAAACTACATTAAAAACAAACCCTTGAACCTTCCATTCCCTCCTCGCAACAAAAACGTTACGAAAAATCTATAGCATTAATCTCAACTAATTACAACACAAAGCCATACAGTAAACAAAACGTAATCAACACCATTCTCTCCCTACCCAAACTCATCAAACACGCAAGGAAAAAATTCACACATCCAAATTTAGAAGCAAAAGCATAACAAACAGACACTAGTAAATGGACAATATGGTTCTCACATAATATAAGAGGGCCAGTCAACAACCAAAACTTATTGAGAGACAAAAAATGACATACACAGGAATATAATAACAACCCCAAACCGAAATTGTGAAGTGTATTTGAAGATAGAATGAACCCCAAAAAAGAAGAGATGGTTTGTGACAGTTTTAATTAAAAATACAAAAAAAGCAGAGTTCTCGATGCCAGATAGAGGAGAGAGAAGAAGAGAGAGAGAGAAAAAAAAAGAACTGCCAATGACAGACAACAATCTAATCAGGAACAATAGCACCAAAATAATCCGCCCAGATGATTACACTTTAATCAAACTTAACGAGCACATAAACAGGGAAACCTTTAACAGCCCCCAAAAATCCGCCCCAACAACTCCCCCCCAAGAAGAAATAAGAAATCTAAAAACAATACCCCCCTGAGGTAAGAATATAGACCCTCTATAAGTTCAAAATAAAGGAATTAAAAAAACACTCCAACTCCCCCCGCCCCAACCCTCCCCCCAAAAACAGATTAAGAACCAAATCCCCCTACCACTTTTAAGCAAACAAAAAGAAGAAAACCAAACCAACAAATTTGATAAAATGAGAAAAGAAAACTACTATTGTATAAATCAAGCTTTCTCAGAATAATAAAACCAATTATAATTAGGTAAATAAATTGTTCAAAGGCATAGTAACATTTTAAGAGAGAAGTCAATAAATATTTATTTAAAAGAATATCACATGATAATTGACTTTAACAAGTAAACTAGAAAGAAAGAAGACGGAGGGTGTTTAGATGACATCTAAGAGAAATCCCAAGAGAAGAGAAAGAACTTTAAGAGAGTGGAGAAGAGACGACAGCAGACGGGACGAGAAAGAGGTAGATGAGAGAGAAGAAGAGAGAGAGCTTTGATGAAAAAGGGAAGAACGCAGAGTAGAATTGAGAGAAAGAAGAGAGAGAGAGGTGGGATCAAGTATCTCGAAATAGAAGGAGAGAGTGAGAAGAAGTGAATTGAGAGAGATCTCAAATCAATCAATCTTTTGAAATGAATAACACTTCATGTCGTTTTTCTGTTTTTTTAACAGCAATGATATAGAAAGTGCTATGAAAGAGATCAGAGGAGAGATGAGGGATTTGAGAGGAAAGTTTTAGAAGAAGCGGAAAGTGACAAAAAAGAGAGAGACAGAGGCAGAGGAGAGGAGAGAGAGAGAGAGAGAGAGAAGGAGGAAGAGAGAGGAGAGAGAGAGAGAGAGAGAGAGAGAGAGAATATAGAGAGAGAGAGAAGAGAGAGAGAGAAGAGAGAAGAGAGGAGAGAGAGAGAGGAGAGAGGAGAGAGAGAGAGAGAGAGGAGAGAGAGAGAGGATAGAAGATCG
>JAQIHA010000880.1:5000-7500 GCA_028751875.1 Rapana venosa
TTTACAGAAAGTCCCCATTTTTAAATGATTTTCCAAAAAAATTTGATCTTTTTCTGAAAATTACAAACGAATCAAAATAAAAAGCAATTCTCTGCATACAAAAAGAAAAGTGTAGTGTGGCTCAGAAAACAACTATCCTTGAGTTCTATCCGTGAGATCTATTCTATTTCAGAAATAAAAATCGAAAAATTAGGGGCCCTTTAAATAAACCTTGTTACCCCAAAAAATACAATAAAATATTGTAATGGAGCCCCGACTCTCACAGCTGCCTTCACACTTTTTTTACTTGCTTTGCAGCTTAGAACATTTTATCTTGTTTTTTTTTGAAAAGCAGCAAAAAAAAAAGTTTTTATTCTGTAAACCCATGTCAAAAGGGCTTTGGAAAAATCTACAAAAAAAGGTATAAAAACCTCCCCCTTTTCTTTGTTAGATACTTTTGTGCTAGGACGAAGTGTAAAAATTGATGGGATGGGCTGTAAACTTTGCGAAAAAAAAGCCTGTGCCTGGAATTAAGTGTGCATTTTCAGAACTTTGTCAGTCTTTTTCTTTCAAAATTGTACTTACATTTTACCAATTTTGTTTAACAATAAAATAACCTCTATAATTATCAACTTTGTGCAGTGCTCCCCCTTTTTTATCCCGGGAAAAATCACAGCATGTGTCCAGCTTTCTGGGTTGTTCCCTGAGAAAAACACTGGTTGAACAGAGGAAAATAAAAAATTCTGACATGAAGTCAGTGGCATGCTGGAAAAAATTTGACATCAAAACCATCGGGACCAGAAAACCCTTTTCTTTTTTTTCAGGCTGTATAACTTAAATCTCAGTGTATCTTCCAAGTTGTGAACCAAACAATTTTCCAATTATGAGGCCCATGAATATTCAGCATATTTTCAATTTCTTCGGTGAAAACAGTACTTGAGTGTGATTTAAGGAAAAAGTGATTTTAAAAATAATTAACCATGAGTGTGGTGATATTTCTTTTTGCTCTGCTTTCATTTTTAGTTATGTTAAAATTTTTTTTCTTTACACAAGGATTTGAAATTTTTTTTTTGACGTATAAAAGCTTAAACTCCCTGAGGTTTGGTTCTAAAAACTCTTCAGAAAGTAAATTTTTAACTTGTTTACTTTCTTTACAATCATTATTCCAATGGTGCCGAAAGTAGCTTTAATGTTTTTTCTTTTGCCTTTTCTTGTTTTGCAGCACTCTTAAAAAGAGATTAAATTGCATGCTTCTCAAATTTTAAAAGAGAGCTGCAGTAAAATGTTCAAAACAATCTGTACCTGTCAAGGAATCATTTTGAAATAAAAGGATTGTCATCTTTCCACCGTTTTTGTATTTCCCTAACCCAAAGTCTTCCCCACATGTTTCTTCATAGACTCAAAGGAAAAAGAAAGACAATTTTGGAAAAAATTTTTGATTCACATCTACTTCAACTAAATGTCATTGACAATTTCAAACAAGGAAAAGAAAAAATGAAAAAGTCAACAATACCTTTTCCACTGTTTGAAAACAGGTTTTTTCCCCTTTTTACACTGTGATCTGATTTCAAAAAAAGTCAAATTCCTTCCCAAAACCAACAACTTTTTTTCCAAAATTATTTTCACTTCCGTCTTTTTATTTACGGCTAACCGTTTGGTATTGTCAGGAAAAATCATTTAAATATCAAAAAGATGAATTTTGGGCTGTCGTCATAGTCTGGTCAACATCGAAAGATTACCAGTGGGGCATTCAAAACCCCCATACAAAAAGGGGAGTCAGGGTAAAAATTTTATGATTTCTGTCAATAAACCGAGAGTTTCAAATCCTGCTATTTTTTCATTAATATCACTGACGTTCGGGCTACTAGACAAAACATGAAGAATGCGGAAAAAAAAGTTTAAAAACCATTTACTTACTTTTGAAAAACCCCTCCTCTGCTTTTTTCCCAAATCCTTCCCAATGAATGAAATCTTTTGAACACCATGCCCGCCCCCTTTTGTCGTTCAGTAGTGGGCAGAAAAAAAACTGTTAATTGGAAATGCATCTCAATAGCACTTTTTACCCAAGACCCTACTTCACAAAAACCAAAAATGTTTTTAAACTTTTTACAAAAAAGTTTAAAAACAACAAATTTTAGTTTTTCTTTCCCAAACCTTTTAATATTCCACATTGTCTGAAAAAAGATGTGTATGTTGCGTAGGGTGTGTGTTTCTGTGTATGTGTTCTTGTCTTTTCATTTGAACAGTAGAAGCAAAGGGGGGGACCTTTCGGAAATCTTTCCCTAGGAAACTTGGCCGGGCCCCATCTTATTTTGTGACGTTCTTTTTGTCCCCGGGAGCTGCATCATACAGAAAGACTTACCCCGTCAAAGACGTCAAATTTTTCTAAAGGGGGGCTTTTTTTCGGACTTCGCCTTTTTCAGAAAGGGCAGCAGCAGTCGACGAGCATCCCGAACTTTTTTGGAGAAATCTTCCCCAATGAAAATAGTCTTCCCTGCACTGCTGTCCTTCAGCTTCTTCT
>JAQIHA010000881.1:0-12879 GCA_028751875.1 Rapana venosa
TATTTATGTGTGCATTTACGAATGGCAATACTTCATCATCTCAATTAACAGAGAAATCCACATGGGTTTCCTGTGGAATTAACATCAGTGGCGACTCCACTTCCCAAATTAGTCCTACCCATGAGACTATAAACCAAGGTCCTGTGTGCAGAACAGCTTGTGCACACGTTAAAACCTGTTCCGCTTTTTGGAAGAGTAAGCCATTGTGTGCTGGTGGGAATGGATGACAACATTTACTAAACTGCATACACACAGGGACTGCATGTAACAAAGCACATGAGTACCTATTCCATTATCCTTGAAAAGAAAACATTTTAAAAAAAACTACACTTAAAACCACCAGAAAAGCATTCACCACCAAACATTTGATGGAAAAAAGACTGTACTCCCTTCCCTACACCACACACACATGCACGAACACACACACACACACACACACATACACACACGATTATGTCTAGATAATCAAGAAACAGGTTCTGCTTTTGTTGTACCAGCGTTGAAATTGAAAAATCATATTATGTTGGTAAACATCACCCATAATTATTTACAGCAGAACTTGTAGCAATACTAATGGGTCTTACTTATATTTATGATTTGCTGTTGAGTATATTTCAAATGCTTCTTTGCGTTGATTCTACTATCGGCATTGTATGCTTTAAAATCGCCATGTTACAAGAAAACTTCGAAAATCATATTAGAGATTAAGCATGTCATAGATCTCTTAACCTTAAAGGGCATAAGTGTGAATTTTTGTTGGGTGCCTTCACACACTGGGTTCTTTCCAAATGAGTGGGCGGATAGAGCTGCCAAAAAGGGTGCAAAACATGGACAGGGTGCAATAGAAATGCATGTGCCTTTATCCTTACAAGAAGGATATAGCTTACTAGAACAAAAATCATGGAGAAAGGTCACTGAAAGTAATCAGCAAAATGAGAGACTTTTAACTAGAACTGCAATCAATACCGATATTTTAACAGTGGGGAACCATTCAGAAGTTAGTACAAGTGTTTTTAGGTCAAGGAGAATTAATACTTTATTCTATAGAATGAAACTAAATGCATGATAACCAAATTCAGCAAAAATGGTAAATGCCTGCGTATTGCGAATATCACTAATACTAATATACTTTTTGACTGCCAGAGTGTAAAACCTTTCATGCCCCATTTTTCTGAAAACTCCCTCACCAGCATATTCAGTAATCCAAAACTGGCATTTGAAATTGTGAAAGATCTTTGTCACAGTCCCATAGGACATTTGTTATAGTTACATTAACGTCAATGACTCGTTTTTGTTTGTTTGTTGTTGTGTGTGTGGGTTTGTTTTTGTTTTTTAATTTTTTAAAAATTCCTGTTGCATTGGCAAGTTTCTTTTTCGATTTTGTTTTATAAAAAAAAACACATCCACATCTTCCTTTTTTTTTGGGGGGGGGGGGAATGTGGGTGGGGGGGGGGGGGGGGGGGAGGGAGCGTCCAATATCACTAAAAGTGAACAGACGTAAAATTGAAGTCAACAACAACACACACACACACACACACACACACACACACACACACACACACACACTCACACACTCACACACACACACACACACACTCACTCACTGTGTGTGTGCTGTCATTTGCAAGTTACACTTGTAAAAAAAACAAAACACACACACACACACTCACTCTCTCACTGTGTGTGTGTGTGTGTGTGTGTTGTGTATGTGTGTGAGTGTGTGTGTGTGTGTGTGTGTGTTTTACAAGTGTATAGCAAATAACAGCTGGCCTGGGTGAGTGATTGGTCATTCTCTGTGTTTGTCTGTATTTATACATTATCATCTATCTGCTCCATACCCACACAGGTCGAGTGGGCACTGCACTCAGTGACCAACGTTGCACTGTTTTCTCCATTTGAGGCAGTTGTGGGAACATGCTTGTTGTTGAGATGCTCCTTCCCGGTCATTCGTGATGTTGTTTGACCATTTCTAATTCAGCCTGCCCTTACCTTCTCTTCCCCTGCACTGTTCCTTGCAGTGTGGTCTTGAGTGCCCATCTGAATCTAGTCACATGCCCATACCATCAGAGCTCTTTTTCTTGTCTGTGGTCAAGCAGGTCATCATGGTGCTTTACTGGTTGGCTGATGGTTTGTCGGACTTCTTCATTGATGTGGTTCATGTATGACATGCCAAGGAGTCTTCTGAGGCATCTCATTCCAAAGCGGATCCTCCTTTGTAATCTTGCATTAAGTGTCCAGGATTTGCATTGCATACAAGATAATTTATGTTGAGCATGGCCCTCTCGCGCAATGCATGCGTGATTTGGTCTTGAGAGAGGGGTTGCGTCTTTCGAGAGGTCTTGAGCTTCGCATTGCTGCTACTGTAGAGTGTCCTGAAACGGGATTTCTTAGGTTGCCACTCAATTCCTAGCTCACCTTGATAGCACGCGTGTGTGTTGAATTCCTAGAGATTCCTTATTGTCTTTAGTATCCCTAAAAGATGAATAGGGCTGACCTAATAAATGGGCTGGGAGTTGATAAAGGGGGGATAGGTAGAGGATAGAGGAAACATAGAAAAGAAATAAAAAGGAGGAAAGTAAAGTAGTAGTGAATATTACTTCACCTCAACTCCATACGCAGTCACATTGATAATACAACAGTGAATCGCATGAACAACAACATTCATTCGTATGGACTGTCCAGACCATCAGTTGGGTTCACAAAACTATATTGCACTCAACAACATAGACTACTACTCAACTACAAACCATCTACCCAATTGTTAATACAGATACAGTTCAAAACACAACAACTATTTTGTTCTTTTGCTCAGCTACTCCAAAAACACATGTCCAGTCCTCAAAGACACAATCAATAGAATCAAATGTGATGTACTCCTTTTTTTACGCTAATCATAGATGTAAATTTAATCCTTAAATAGCAATAATTGTTAACTACTATCTAATCTCTTATTATCAAGAACCATTTTTCACGTTTTCCTAAGTGCTCCCCCTTTCCTAAATACCATAATATTAGTTTTGTCTATGTTTACACTTAATTTCATATTATCACAACAAGTTTCTAAGACCTTTATTGATGTTTTGTTAAACCAGTAGGTGTAGTTGAAATTATGTACGTCATCAGCAAAAAAAAAGATAACAACTCAAAAAATATCTGGAAAACAGTTGTGCTCCTGTTACCTTTCATTCATACGTTTGCTAACTGAATAATGAACATAGAAAATAATGTTGGGCTTTGAACATCATCCCTGTCTTACCCCCATGGGGGTTTGAAACATATTAGTTAATTCAGAATTTGCTCGATGCATGCTGTTTAATGACTTATCATAGCCCAAGTGTGATGCAAAAATTTACCCTTTACACCTTGCTGTTTGATTTATAACTCAATAACCGTTCAAGTTCAACTGTGTCGGAAAGGCTTTTTAAAATCTACAAAGGCACTTTACAAGTTTCTTCTTTTTTTAGTCTATGTTATGAATAGTGGCATACAAAGTACACAATCTGATCACACTGTAGAATATGATTGACGAAAAACCTGCTGACATTCGGAGATTAGGTTATTACTTTTAACCAGTCATACAATCGAACATTAAATATGGTTTGTGTAACATTTAGATACTAACTCCCCCCCCCCCCCCCCCCCCCCCCCCCCCCCCCCCCCCCCCCCCCCCCCCCCCCGAGAGAATCTCCTCTATTATTATCAACATTTCAGGGATTCCTTTCTTATACAGAGAATAATTATGTTTAGGACCATTCTTGAGGGATATGGCTTGGTCAAAAATTACTTAAATGCTTTACCAGAAATACATTTACTTTTGGACCACCATTTTTATCATTTCTGCAGAAATATCCTCAATGCCGCTTGCTTTGTTGTTTTTCAGTCTTGAATTGCATGAATAATTCTTCTTCTGGTTATATTTTTATTAACATGTGGTCTATTTCCTCGGATAAATCATTCACAATGCACATTCATCATACATCATCATTATTACCCTGTAAGTTGTTTTTAACGTGGTTAAACCAGTTCAGATTGAGAGTGAGAGAGAGAGAGGAGAGAGTGAGAGTGAGAGACCAGGAGAGAGAGAGAGAAGAGAGAGAGAGAGAGAAGAGAATTGAACGAGAGTGAGAGAAGATTGAACAGTTAGTCACAGTCTTGTTGGTTTTGTTGGCTTTTCTTTTCACACACAGACACACATGTGTGTAAAAACTATTGTAGTGTTTTTGCCTTCTTGGTCAAATTCCTTCCAGGCAAGGCTTTAAAAGAATTACAATTCTCTCGTTATATCTAAGTCAGGACGCGATGGCCTGACTTGTAGAGCATAATGGCAGCGCAACGCATTTTTGATCGTTATAGCAGACAACAGGTGCTGTCTGAGCGTTCGCCAATGGGATGACAACGAATATGAAGAATCCTCTCAAAGGAAAGTTAACATCAGTGCAGACTCTACATCCTCCTCCTTCCCCTCCAGGTCCTTGGGTTGAGACTGTTTAAACTTAGGCCTAAGTGAGGTGGCTGTGCACGCACGTTTACAGAGAGCTCTGGCTGGTGCAGGGCTTTGGGGCCTGCGTGGGCCCTGTCTGTTGCCTGTCAGAATTGTTGTTGTTGTTGTTGTTGTAGTTGTTTGTTTTAGGGTGGCTCCAGGAACTCAAGTAGGATGGACTTTACTCCACAGTCCCTAATCAGATATACTCCGTAGGGGCTCTTTTAATTCCACACAACAACAAAAACAACAACAACAACAACCCCACACCCAGAAAGAACATCCCTGCTTATAATGTTAAAATTATGTTCGGCTTTCAAAAGTGTAGAGGGAACCAGTGGATTGGGATGACAACAATGATCAAAATCTAAAAAGAAAAGGACACAGGGATTAGATTGTGAAAATGGCACTTGAGGATTATCTCCATTATCTTCTAAATAAATAATTTCAGAAAAAAGAAAATGATATCAAGGGGATAATAGTAATTATTTAATACAGCAATCACATTGTGTTACCTCTCTTTCTCTCTCTCTCTCTCTCTTCTCTCTCTCTCTCTCCTCTTCTCTCTCTCTCTTCTCTCTTCTCTCTTCTCCTCTCTCCTTCTCTCTGTCTCCTCTTTTGTGTAGGTTATTAAGAATGGGGAATTTATTATAAAATATACCAGGTCAACTCAAGAGCGACATGCAGAAGATTAAATGTGGACGTCAAAATATCCCATAAATCGTGTATGCATTTATGGGCTATGGAAACACCAAGCGTTTGCAGCATACATTTTCTGAAGATGGAATGCAGCTACCTTTCTTGTGGCCAGAAACGATGGAACGCTAAATCTCACCATCATTAGTGAACCCTAGACTTCAAGCAAAATAATTGATAAGCAGGACGTACAGGACATATTGTCAATTAACATACATGGCTAGTGAGGACAGGTAGATGAATGTAATACACATATTGATTGGAAGGTAATCCACATAGTGATTAAAAATAATACACAATACATTATAGTATTTACAGATATATGTCTCAGTGAAACATTCAAAGCAAAAAACACATGACATAATAAAAGCTATCCATAAATGTTGCTGTCAAGAGCTATAAAAAAGGACACATTATTTCAACTTTTTCTCAAGTTCCATCACTACATCTAGACCATAGCCACGTTCACAATAAAAAAAGAAAATCGTTGCAGCACGTGGCATTGTGTTCATTTACTAGACCACAGAGCACACCATGGCTTCTAACATATGTCTGAGCACAGTTCAGGATTACTTTGAGATGCTGGGGTGTGCAGTACACTGATCAGTTTGTGGATGGAATGTCATTGGAAAGATATGGAAAAGGTAAATCTTTTTCTTTGTGTTGTTGATGTTATGTGTAAAAGTATTTTATTCCTGTCTATGTTTTCGAGTCATGTATATGCCCTGTGAGACTTTACGTTTTTTCTGTCTATTTATTTATTTATTTATTTATACCACTTTAAGGCATGGCATATTTATCGGCATGAAATTCAAGCTTTGCTGTCCGAGGAGATGCTCAGTTGCCACATGAACAGCGCCACCCTTTTTTTATGTCTGCAACTGTATTTGTTTCTTTGAGAGAGTGGATTTTTTTTACAGAATTTTGTCAAGGTCAGCTCCCTGTTGCCGTTTGCTTTTTTTATTTTTACATGCAAATTAATTATTGAGTGTAGCACCTAGACCACAATTTATCATTCTCATTAAAAAAACTAGCACACAAACCACTACTTTAGGGTTTAATAGATGGTGGAAAAGTTTTGGGCCAGACTCGATTCAAACCTGACACTCCTGCCCAGACTTTTCACATTCTATGCAGGTTCCTAACTCTTAGACATGTATGTGTGTGTGTGGGTGTGTGGTGTGTGTGTTGGGGGGGGGGGTGTTCTGTGATGTTTGTGTGTGTGTGTGTGGAGGGGGGTGTTCGTTGTGTATGTTTGTGTGTGTGTTGTGTGTGTGTGGACTGGTAGATAAAAGAATATGAAAAAGGATAATAACATTCCCCTTAGTTTTATGTATATAAAATTTGTCAAGCTTTGTCATGCAAACCTTAAAAAGAATTGTCATTAATCATCATTGCAATAAAAGGTAGTTGCCTCTGATTCGGTGTCCCAGTGCTTGATCTAATAGGTGACATTACATTTGGTTCATGTACACTTCTGTGCATGTGGTGAGTTGTGTCAAAAAGCCCTGTGGGGTAGGAGGTTCGTGCGGTTGTTGAAGGGACATTGTGATAGTTGCGGACATCGGGTGGGAACTCACCCAGTCTTGCTCGCGTCTAAGCAATACTGTCGTTAGTAGTGGCTTACTAGGAGGTAGTTCATGCATATATTAGCTCAAAACAGGCAACCACGAAACGTCCCTTAAGTGACCAGCCGTAATGCAGGGCCCCTTGTGGTGGCCCACAGCGGCCTGTTAGCGATGGGCTACCTTGTGGACTTCCGACCCTGAGAATGAAATAACAAGCTGTGGTATGCTGTGTCAGGGAGATTTGACATAGCAGCGTGGGAAAAGCAGGGATGGGGGAGGTAAGAAGAATGAGGCAGCAAAGAAAATTAATAAATTAGAAAAAAAGAAAGGTACACATTTTTCAGCTACTTGTCAACAATAGTGCTTTAGTATCTAGTATAAACAGTGGTGCAGAGAAGTAGAAACAAAATCTCAAAACTCCTGCAACTTTCAGACTAACATGACCACTTTTAAAAAATTGACAGAAAAAAAGTAAAATACACTCTGTCACTTGATAGTTTTTATTTATTTATTTTATTCTTTTGTATCGAGGATTATGCCATTAACCACCTATGTGCTTGGTTTATATCCAGTCCCTGTGTATGCAGGTTTTGCAAATTATGTCATACATTTCCAGCGGCACACAATATCTACTCTTAATTATAGACAATATCTATTCTGCCCAACAATTTCAAAGCCTTTAGAACAGCACATATAATAATGTCTTCTTGTCTCTGAATAAGTATAATCTCATTACATCCCAACCAATCTGGATTTAGAGCAAACCATTCATGTAATACAGCATTATTAAAACTCACCGAAAGATGGACTATCCAATACAAACAAAAAACAAATTTTACCGGAGTTCTCTATGTGGACTTTGCCAAGGCATTCGACGTTCTGATTCACAATCTCCTCTTAAAGAAACCTCGCCATTATAAACAGATCTCCCAATACCCTCGAAACTTTTTTGTTCCTTTCTATCTACAGGACAGCAAAAGTTTTCTCTCAACAATTGCTTTTTAAGTACCCTTCCAAATGCTTACGGTGTCCTCTGGGTCTGTTCTTGGTCCTTGCTATTTTCTTATATATCAACGACTTACCTTTATCTATTACAACTATCCTGTGAACTTTTTGCAGACGACACCACCATAGACACAACGATCGAGGATCCATACAGGTGTTTTCGAGTCATGCAAGAAAATAGATATTCTTGTCAGAAATGGACACATATGAATTCACATAGCACTCAATCCCAACAAAACAAAATTCATGCTAATTTCAACTAGCAAAAACGTCAAATCTTTACATAAATTTAAACCATAACTCTATATAATTGATGATATAATAGAAGAAATTTAAGTTCATAACCTATAGATTAAACTAATGTAACTATTTCTCTTGTTCAGATCACAACAAAAGATTATCAAGCAACATTTCCTCAACCCAATTTCCACAGGTTGCGTTTCGTAAAAATAAAATTATATCTTCATGATTCTGTGTGTGTAGCAGCGGCGAGAAGTAAACATTGTGTTTGCACATGTAGAGTATACTTGCAGTGTGTCAAGCAAAGTGATTATGACTTCAGAATTTGGTGATTGTTCTGGCAATTCAGAAATTACCCTAAATATTACTAGACATTCAAAACCGAGTATACCAAATCCAAATAGATAGTCCTTTTCTTTTTCAGCTCATGCTGATTATAGAGATAAAAACCACCTACCGTTAAACTCAAACTCTGTTCAACAAAGGAATTCTTATGGAATATAATTTTTCATGGCATAGTCCACCCCTCACTAAGAGACATTGTTTCACTTGCCTTGATTATGCCTCTTGGCCTTAGGGAACATGTAGGGCTGCAACAACAACCCTCCAACGAACACGGTTTTGGGAGTCCTATCAGTCGGGCCATGTCATTCGGCTGCCTTTCATTTCTTCCATCAAAAACACTTCAGCTCGATCGCGCGGCGCATCGCACTCGAGAGATTCGTGATGTGTGTGTGTGTGTGTCCTTGTGTGTGTGAATCGCACTGCGCAAGGGCTTGTGTGGTATGCTAGTGTGTGTGGAATATGTGTGCGGTTCGACTAGGAGTGACGATGATCTTTGCCCTTTGCACTCGCACGCTCTCGCGCTCCGCAGTGGGTCTGTGTGTGTGTGTGTGTGCTGAGACGAGTATTCTGGAAGACTGGCTCTGAACAGATTCCTGTCTTTTTAAATGAAACAAACTATAAAAGATCCAATACTTCCTATCAAGACTTTTTATGAAAAGTACAAACCTGGGCATCACTTTCTCCCCTAATGTTATTGATCAACACAATTCTAAATAGTGGTATGCTGTTCTGTGGTATGCTTTGTTTGGATTTTGTCTTACATGCTTGTGGTAGGTCAGTTTTCATAAACTGCCAGTTTGTCTATTCTTTGTGCGCGCATTTGTAGAGAGCATTTGTTATGATACACTTCCCTACCTTTTTTTTTTTTTTTAACTCTTGATTTTGCCACAGGCAGTTATTTTTACATAATTATGTCATCTTGTATTTGGAATACTCTCCTATTGTCTTCTGTCTGTCTATCTGTCTGTCTGTCTGTCAGTCTTGTTGCTGTCTGTCTCTCTCTCTTCTCTCTCTCTCTCTCTCTCTCTCTCTCTCTCTCTCTCTCTCTCTCCTATCCTCTTTTTTTGTCATTATCTTCATACTGTCGATTCTTTATTATAACCTTCATCATCGTTCGGCACTGCTATTTATATCCATACCCCGCATAGTAGAACAACATTATCTCTCACTCTACTACTACTACTACTACTACTACTCTACTACTACTACCCCTACTCCTACTGACAAAAAATTATACTACTACTACATTGGAGTCGACGTGTCAGTGACATTATACCTTCTAGTTTCTTGATGTATTTGTATTATTCTTGTGTATTTTTCTTTGAGGTTTCCTTTACTCTTTTTCTTTCCTTTTTTTTTCAAACATATATTGCTTTACTTTGGTGTTACTAGTGCTTTTTTTTTCCTTGTGGGGATGGAAGTGTGAAAGTAATTGTATTAATCTATTACCCTCTATAATAAATTTCGTATTTCGTATTTCGTATTACTCTTACAAAAAGCGGAACAGGATTTAACGTGTGCGCAAGACGTTTTTCGTGCGTTTGCACACGGGGCCTCTGTTTATAGTCTCATCTGAAGGACTTTTGGGGTGAGTGGAATCTGCATTGATATTAACTTTAAAGGAAAATATCCTCTTGAATGGGAATCGAACCCGGGTCATAAGATTGCACGCGGAATCTTCTAACGAATAGGCAATCCCGTCCCGGTAAAAATTAGACACTACCATATCCTGTTGTTGATGTTGCAGATGATTTCACGTCTCCAACATGACCCAGGGCAACCCAGCAAAGCCAACATCAAGACAGAGGACTCTTCAGCACAGACCAACACAGCTGTCAACACAGATGCTGTGACTGAGCATGAACATGCCCAAAACCTACCTCTGACATGTGGATTCCCAGAACACTCAACTGGAAACTATCAGAACGTTCAGTGCAAGCAGGAACCTAATGAGTACTGCCACACTAAAGCTGACAATAGTGGAAGTGTCGACATTGCCTGTACATGTAAATGTAATGACACTGCAGATATTTATGATACAAAAGAAGGTCTGACTGTCACTGCCAAATATGAGATCCTTCGTACAGGTGTTTCTTTCCCAGGCGAAGTTAAAAAATGATCGAAGACACGTGTGAATTCACTGTAGTGTTCTCAGCTCACGGTTCCAAAGGGGTGTTATTGATAGGTTTGCCATTGGAGAGTTAAAGAATAATGTAGTGAGGAGTTCTACACACACAAATAATATCAGGGAATGACATATCCACATTGGCAACATTCCTGATTATGTTCTAACAAAAAAATAATGACTGTGAACACACCCGAAAGAAAAACAGAGAATGTGTGCTAACTCAAGGACAATATATAACATGCATAAGTGTGGTGAGGATTATATCTACACTTTTCTGTTAACTGCATGTTTTTCAATATGAGAATTTAAGCAATACCTCTGTGAAATATGTACATCAGGTTATATCATTACATCAGGGACAGTACGAGGCTGGTAACCCGAAACGATTCCTGACAGTGGAGAAGGCACTAAACAAAACACTGCTGTCAACATGGGTGGACAATCATAAACTTTATGCCTGATGATTTGGTGAGGATGCTGATGCTGCTTGTGGACACAACTAAAAATAAACCGTCTTCTTCAGGAGGAGGACGTGATTGTTTGTACAAGAAATCAGTCTTATCTTCTGTGAACACTGTGGCCAAAATGTTTATGATTTAAAAGCACGCTGAAAGATCACATTACGAGTACACTCCAGGAGGAAGGCCATATATGTGTGCACAGTGTGATACCATAGACATACAAATGCAACACAGGCGTAAGGAACATATGCGAATCCACAAACTGGAGAAAGACCACACAGTTGCACATTCTGTGTATGACGTTTACCCCGAAAAGTTAACGTGAATATACCACCTGTACGAACAATACTGAAGAAAGATCATACAAATGTTTTACTTGTGGAAAGACATACAAGCCACAATGCACATTTAAAAAAACACATTGCGAACACATAAAGTGAACGACCATACAAATGCTCATAACTGTAATAAAAACGTTTACAATTAAATATATCTTAACAGTGCATATTAAAAACCACACACGAGAAAAAGCCACACAATGCACGGATTGTGATGTGGCTTTTACCAACATAGGTAGTTTAACTTGTCACATTATGAAAACTTCACACAGGAGAAAAGCTACATTAAGTGCACATATTTTGATATAACTTTTACCCATAAATAGTGATTTGATTACTCACATCTGAATCCAACAGGAGAAAAGCCCACAAAGTGCCACATATTGTGATATGTTTTACCAGAAAGGTAATTTATCTGTTCACATCAGAACCCACACAGGAGAAAAGCCACACCAGTGCACATATAGTGATAGACTTTTACCAAGAAAATAGTAATGTTAACTGTCCACTGTAGAACCACACAGGAGAAAACACTCACACTTGTAACATTCTGTGGAAAGAAGTTCAGCGAAAACGAAGTTTAAGAGCCCATACACTACTTCACACAAACACTGTCCACAGTAATACCCACATATGGATACGGATCTGCCCCCAAATCCATGAAACAGACACAGGATAGTCCAAGCAGACAGTGGCCATAGTGCGAGTGGAACCTTCAGTTCAGTCAGACACATATGCATCTTACACAGGACGAAGGTAAACCCAGTTATACACAACTAAAAGAATGGAACATAGAAATCAGCTTACAGTACAACACATGACAATCTTGTACACAACAATGTGACGTCCATCTTAAAATAAGAACAGATATAAATCAGGTAGTCTGATTTTAACCTGTATGGGATTTCTGATCCTGGTTCAGGCCCACAGTAGAAATACTCTGTGAATGGTAAGTGAAACAGATGAGAAAGGCCCTTGTCTGCTGGAACATCTTGTGTGTGGCCTTCAGGTTAATTTGCATTGCACATGTGTGTTTTGTTTTGTTCCCTCACAATATTGTCTCCAACTGGATAATGACAGAGTTATTAAAATGGATAAAGTGGCAGTTTCCAGGCACATTTTCCTAATTACTTACCTTGTTATTATGTGCATTAGTGCTTTTTCGTATTATTTGTCCTTTTTAAACATGACTGGGAGCTCCGTTGACTGTAATGGTGTGCATTTGACTTTGTCACATTCATTAGTAGCAAAACTACTCAAACTTTTCATCAGGCAGCTCAGAATGTTAGAGAAGTAATGGTGTGGAAGTTGGTTTTACCCTTATACAGGTTTGGGGGTCAACTCCATGCAGTACCCGTGCCTAAAACATTTCATAATTTTCTGTTTACCGTAACTAGAAAGCTCCGATCCACCTATTGGTATCCTTTTATTCGAAAATTGATAACTGCTAGACAGATGTTCAAATGCTTGTGTTCATAAACTATTTCAGCTGTTTCTTTCAATTTGTTTAAGTCATCAACTTGGTACAGAATGCAAACAAAGATCAAAGTTTGAATTTTGGGACAATGACATGCTAACGTATTTCTTTAAAAAATAGATTTATCAGAAGCTTATTTAT
>JAQIHA010000882.1:0-12904 GCA_028751875.1 Rapana venosa
AAACCCCTTTTAAAATCTTTTAAAAACTGCATTATAATAACAGATGATTAACAAACAAATGACACCTTATAACAAAAAACTTTTAATAAAACAGACATTTAACAACAACATGACATCTTTTTCAAATAAACATTTAATAAATACTTATACAACAAAATTCATAACAACATGCCTTATAATAAAACAAACATTTAACAACAAAATTTATAAAAATAACTTTTAAAAACATAATAAAAAATTTTAACAACATGAACCTTATAAAAAAATGAATAATAAAAACAACATATTCCACTGAAAAAAGTGTTTTACAGTGTTTAAAATGTATTAAGTGTATTACAGGCATTTCAGTGTTTTGTTTCTGTGGTACAGTGTTTTTTATTACGTTTTTTACGTGTTTTTAGGTATACGTGTTTTGCAGTGTTTTCATTATTCAGTGTATTGCAGTTTTTTTACAGGTATTGCAGTTATTACAGTGATTGCGTGATTACGGGATTTCGTGGTTACAGTGCTTTTCAGGCATTACATGTATGCGGTGTTATGTTATTGCAGTGTATTACAATGTATTACAGAGTATTACAGGTATTTAAATGTTTTAAGTGTATTACAGTGTTTTAATTTTTTTAAAGTGCTTACAAAAATATTAAAATTATTACCGTGAATTAAAAATATAAAAATATATTAAAATTATGAGGGAATGCATTGCAGTGTGTGTACTAGGGAAAGTGCATTGTAAAGTGATTACAAAGTATTCAGGGATTACGGGTTCGTGATACGGCAAAAAAAAGTGTATTGAGTGATTACAATTATTGTTGTGTTTTCAATGTATACTGTATTAGAGTGCTTGCAGTGTAGTGGTCGTGGGAATTGCATTTATTACAGTGTATTACGTGATTACAGGTATTTCAATGCTTAAGTGTATTAATTGTTTAAAGCGTTTGCGTGTATTAAAGTGTTTTAAATGTAATACAGGTGTATTGAGTGTATTACAATGTTTTTTCAGGTATTAAGGTAATACAATGATTACGTGTTTGCAGTGTATTTCAGTGTATTGCAGGTATTGCATTTTTTAAGTGCATTGGTGATGTATGTTGTAAGTGATTTTTATTAATGTTTTACAGTGTAGTAAATACGGAGAGTGCGGTGTTTTAAAATGTTTAACAATGTAATGTAAACAGTACAGTGCGTGTATTACATTAATTTACAGTGTATTACAGTGTATTGCAGTGCGATGCAGTGTAGTGTATGTGGTAAGGCATTATATTACGGTATTACAGGGTTTTTTACAGTGTTTTATAGTGTTTTTGTGTATTTCAGGTATTCAGTTTAATAAAATGTATTGCAGTGTTTACAATGTATTTAGTGTTTTACGGTATTACAGTGTATTGAAATGTATTACCAAGTTTACAGGATTGCAGTGTATGTACTGTGGGAAAGGGATTGATTACGGTATTACAGTGTATTAAAGTTTACAGTTAATACAGGTAATGCGTGTTTAAAATGTTGGATGTATTGCGTGTAATAAGTGTATTTAGTGTATTTCAAATTTATTGCATTTTTACGTGATTAAGTGATAAAATGGTCGTAGTGCGGTGTTTAAAATATTTAAAAATTAATTTACAATAGTACGTGAGTGTATTTCAGTTAGTGCAGGTAATACAGTGTAGTGTACGGAGTAGAGGAAATGTACGGGTACAGGTGATGTTTACATGTAGTTAGTGACTGCAGCAAGTACGGTATTCAATGTATTACAGTGTATTTCAGTGTATTGCATGCATTTCAGTGTATTTCAGGTATTACAATTATTGCGTTTATTAAATGTATTAAATGTTTACAGTGTAATTTTCAGGCATTACGTGTATTGCAAGTTTTTTTTACAAAAGTATTAAAGTTTATTACGTGAAATTTCAATGTACTACTTGTATTAAGTGTTTTAAAGATTTGCGGTATTACAAAGTATTAAAGCGTTACGTAATACGTGTATTAAAGGTTTTTAAAAAGGGATTTTCAGTGATTGCATCTAGTGTACTGTGGTACAGTGCATTGGGATTACAGGGTTTTGCATGTATTAAATGATTACGTGTTTTACGGTATTACTGTTTTGAGTGTATGACAAATGTATTTCTGTGTATTACAAGTATTTCAATGAATTACAGCTTGCAGTGTAGTTATGTGTACCTCCGTTTTTTCAGGTTTTTCAGGTATTACAGTGTATACGTGTTTTTAAATGTATTACAGTGTATTGCGTGTCTTTCGTGTAAAAAGTGTTTGAGTAAATTGCAGTGTTTTTAAGTGTATTAAGTGCATGACAGTGATTAAAGTTTATTACAGTGAATTTTCAGTAATTTTCAAGTATTACAATGTTGACAGGCATTGATGTGTGTATGTGGTATGTGCTTTTTTTGCTTTTTTCAAAGTATTACAGTTATTTCAGGTTTACGTGATCACGGGTTCAGTGTTTGTAGTGTTTTAAATGTTTGCTGTGTATTAAATTATTACAGTGTATTTTTGTGTATTTCAGTGTAGGTTACTTTGGTACATGCATTGCATTACAAAAGTTTACAGGTTTTAAAGTATTCGTGTATTAAAGTATTTCAGTGTATTACAGTGCTTAAAGTGTATTACAATGTAATACAGGGTTTTTGCAGTGTATTAATGATTACAGTGTTTTACAGTGTATTCAGGTATTTAAATGTATTAAAGATATTACGTGTATTGCAAAAAATTTTTGTGTATCACAGTGAAAGTGTTATTAAAGGTATTACAGTGAAGTACCGTGTTTAGTGATTACGTGTTAAAAGTGCAAAATTGCGTGTATGATGTGGTACAGTCTTTGTATTACAGTGCATTAAATTTTATTCAGTGTTTTACGGGTATTGAATGTGTTCAAATATTAAGTGTATTAAGTGTATTACAGTGTATTACGTGTACAAAGGGGTTTCACAGTGTATTCAGGTTTTTGAGTGTTTAAAATGTTTTACAGTGTATTTTAAATTATTACGTGTATTACAGGTATTACAAGGTATTCAGTGTATTCAGTGTTTTACAGGATCAAAGTGTTTTACAGGTATTAAAGTGTTTTTACGTAAAATAAGTGTTTTACCCCGTGTATTACAGTGTTAAAAAATGCATTTCAGTGTAGTTATGTGTACAGTGCTTTGTTTACAGTGATTTCTTGTATTACAGTGTTTTACATGTATTGCGTGGTTACAAGTATTAAGTGTTTAAAAAATGTATTACGTGTATTACAGTGTATCATTATCACAGGTATTACAGTTATTGCATGTTTACAAAAGTTTTACAGTGTATTCGTGTATTAGAGGTATTAGAGTGTATTGAAGGTATTACAGTGATTAAAGTGTTTACGTGTATTTTCCGTGTTACAGTGTTCACAGGTATTGCAGTGTATTTCAGTGTATGCAGTGTGTTACAAGTATTTCGGTATTAAAGTGTTTTACCGTGTTTGCAGTGTATTACAGTGTATTGCAAGTTAAATTTTAAAATTTTTAAGGCATTGCAATGTAGTGTACTTGGTACAGTGAATTTTTAATACATTTTACTACGTGTTTTCAGGTATTTCAGTGTATTACATAATATTTTGTTTTTAAGTGTATTATAGGTATTACAGTGTTTACGTTTAAAATTACAGTGTTTACGTGCAAACGTGTTTGCGTGTATTACAATGTTTGTATTTTACAATTATTAAGGTGTATAATGTTTACAGTGAATTACAGTGTATAAAAGTGTAGTGTTGTGTTAAGTTTTTGTATTTCGTGCAATACAGTGATTTCAGTTATTGCAGTGTTTTAAATGTATTGCGTGTATGACAATGTATTTAAAAAGTATTACGTTATTAAAAGGGTTATACGTGTTTACGGTTTGTACAGTGTACTACAAGGGAATTTCGTGTGTTTAAAGGATTGCAGTGTAATGTATGTGGTACGTGCATTGTATTACAGTGTATTACTGCCTTACGTGTATTACAGTGTATTGCATGTATTACTGTATTTAGGTATTAAAAATGTATTAAGTGATTTTCAGTGTATGTATGTGGAAGTGATTGTATTAAATGTTAAAAAAGTGATTAGATGTTTTGCAGTGTTTAAAAGTGTATTACAATGTTTAAAGTGTATTTTGTGATTACAATGTATTACAAGTATTACAGTGTATTTCAGTGTATTACAGTGTATTGCGTGTATTCGGATTGCGTGATTACCATTTATTTTAGAGCTTGGTGTAGTGTACTGTGGTACATGCTTGTATTCAGTGTTTTACAGTGATTTTTTTTTCGTGTATTAAAAATTTTTACAGGGGACACAGTGTATCACAGTTATCACATTTTTTTTTTTACAAAGTATTAAGGTATTTTGTGTTTACGAGTATTAAAATGTATCACAGTTTTATAGAGTGTATCACAGGTTATACGTTTATCCCTGTATTAGAGTATAAAAAGGAAATTCAGTGACCTACAGTGATTACAGTGTATTTCCAAAGTATTGCAGTGGTTACAATGTTTACTGTATTAAAGTGTTTTACGTGATTGAGGTTTACAGGCGCTTGCAGTGTATTCAGGTGTTACAGTGATTACTACTTAAAATGTATTGGTGTGTTTTTAGTGTTTGCAATTATTACAAGTATTAAAGTGTTTACTGTATTAAAGTGTATTACAATTTTACTAACAGTGTTTTTTTTTTATTACAATTATTACAGGTATATTTCTATTTTTTACTTTTTTATCGTGATTTGGTATTACAGTGATATACAGGTATACATGTATTTCAGTGAATTACAGTGAAAACGTGCATTGCAGGGTTTTGTCGGGACAGTGCTGGTATTAAGTGATTAAAGTTTATTACAGTGTATTACAGTTATTTCACCAATATAAACATTTTGATAACGAATACACTTATTACATGTTTACACTGTAAAACTTTGTTACATGTAATACACTGTAATGCATGTAATACACTGTAATAAATTGCACTTTTTAAATTAAATAACTGCCATTTTGTTAACACGTAAAACAGGGGAATCTCTGTTTTTTTCTGGAAAAGCTGTAATACGCTGTATACACTTTAGTAAATTTTAATACATGTAATACACTCAATACTTGTATTTCATGCAAACTTGTAAAACACTTTAATACATTTAAAACATTGCAATACACTTTTTATCATGTAAAAAATGTAACACTGAATTCATGTAAAAACTTTAATTCACTGCAATAACTGTAATACCTGCAATACACGCAAACGTAATACATGTTTAAAAACGTAAAACATTTTTTAACTCTGAATAAGTTGCATACACTGTATTTCTTGTAAAACCTGTAATACACGTAATAACGTAATACATGTAAAACATTGTAATACGTTGTAATACATTGAATACCTGTAATACATTGTAATAAAATGTATTCCCCTAATACACTGTAAAACACTGTAAAAAAAATGTATACACGTATACACTGTAAAACAGTAATACAAAGACTCTACCAAGTACTTACACGCAAAGCCCTGTAATACACGTAAAATTGTGTAACCCGTAGTAAAAATGTATTTTAATTAAAAAACTGTAAAACGCTGTAAAACACGAGTACAATGTATTCAATTATGTACCACAGACATACACTGCAATGCCGTAATATATTTTAATAATGTAATACATTTTAAACACTCAAACACGTAATTTCACTTTTAAAAACGTAAGCATTGTAACGCACTGCAATTTACTGCAATACATGCAATATATGAAAAAACAGATAACAGTTATACACTATTTCACTTAATAATTCAAAAATGTTGTACATGAAACAATGTAATACACTGTTGACTTGAAAACACTTTCAATACACTGAATACACGTGATACACTGTGATACACTGTAATAACTGTAATACACTTTAATACACTGGAATTTTTGGTAACCCCTCCAATAAACTGTAAACCTGTAAAAAATGTAATGCATGTAATACAAACACTGTATACATACATACATGCAATGCACTGTAATACAGTAATACATGTAAAACACTCTATTCAGCGTACACTTTAATAGATGAATACACTGGGGATACACTTTTAACTGTAATACACGTAATACCTGCAAAACTTGTAATACACTTTATAATGTGCTAACAGTAATACTATTTAATATACGTATACACTGACTACACTGTAATACATTGTAAAAACAGTAATACACGTAATACCTTAATACACTGTAATACACTGTATAACCCGTAATGCAATGATGTCTACAGTAACTACACTGCATTTCACGAAAACACTGTAATGATTTTATACACAGCAATACAGGTAATAACTACAATAAATTTTATTATACTGTGATCCTGTAAAACTTGTAATACACTGTAATACAAAGCATATACCACAGTACACTGACTGCAATGTATGTCAAAAATTTTTAAAACTATGAAGTACTGTAATTCCTGATACACTTTAATACATGTTAAGCAATTTACTAAATTAAAACACTGAAAAACTGTTACTCTGCAAAACATGTAAAACCCGAAACACTGTAATACACTGTAATACACTGTAATACATGTAATCACTGAATACACTTAATGCATGTAATCAATGCATGTACCCAGTGCACTACACTGCAAACAATGTAAAAAAGTAATACATGTCTTCCGTAATAACTTTAGTCCTGTAAACACTGGATACACTGTAATATTTGTGAAACTGTAAAACCGGGTTACCGTAAATTTCATGTAATACATTTTAAAAGACTGTGTAAATGGATGCACGTATACCGTAAAACACGTAATCATGTAATACAATATAATGCACTGTAATATCTGAATAGAATTGATGTCCCCCGTACCTACATGCAATGCCGTAAACATTGTAATACACTGAAAACACGTAAAAAATGCAATACACTGTAAAACACTTAGACATGTAAAACTTGTAATACATTGTAATACATGAAAAAACTTATAACTTTGTAATAACTTAAAACATGTAATATTTTTAAAAATTGTAATAAACTGAATACATTTAATACAGTAAACACTGTAAAAATGTTAAAACACTGAATACACCCTAATACAATGCACTTCCACAGTGCACTAAGAAAATTTATGTTTAAAACACTTTAAAACATGTATACACTGTAATAACTTTAATACATGTAATACTTTTAATACATGCAACAATTTTTACATGCGACACTGTATTACACGTAACTACTGTAAAACACTGTAATACACTGCATTACACTTATTACCTGTATTGCATGAATACACTGCACGTGATGAAGCACACATTCATGTAATACATACACTGCGCAGTACACTTTACTCTACACCTACACTACATTGTAATACATGCATAAACTGAAATACACGGGATGTATGTTGTACAACATTTCTCAAAATTTAAAAACACCGCACTCTGCCCCGTAATCAGTAAAACATGAAAATACAATGCACTTACACAGTAAATAACTGAAAAGCATGTAATACCTGTAATACACTGTAATTTTTTGAAGTATGTATTACCGTAATACATTTGATACATTGAATAAAATGCAATAACTGTAAACAGCAATAACTGTAATACCGTATTCTTGTGTTTCATGAATAACGATTACATTTAACACTTTTAAAATTTTTATACCTGTAATACATTGTAATGCACTGTAAAAACACTGTATAAAAAAGCATGCCCCCATTACCTAATGCAAATTCACGTAATACAAGTATACATTGTAAATACATGTTTTCGCTGTAATACCTGTAAAAACGCTGTATAAACCCTTTTAAAAATTGTAATACACTCCAATACATGAAATAATTGTAATAATGCAAAAAACTGTAATTCACTTTAATACTTTTAAAACTTGCAAAAAAGAAATACAATGTAATACAAAGTAGTACACTGTAATTCACTGTAAACACTTTTTTACAATGTAAAAAAAATGCATCACTGCATCATGTAATACATGTAATACACTGTAAACACGGGAATACACTGTAATACAATGCCGTACCCCATGCACTCACTGCAATGCACGTAATATTGGAATACCTGAAATGAATACACTGGAATACACTGTAATACATGTAATAATTTTAAAACACTGCAATACACTATATTAACTGTAATACTGCAAAACACTGTAATACACTGTAAACACTGAAACACGTAATACATGTAATATACGTAAATACAAGAAAATTGCAGTCCAAGTAAGTACCTGCAATTCACTGTAATCACGGTAAAAATGTATCAGTAAACACTGTAATACACTGTAAACACTTAAAACACTGCAATACATGTAAAAACTGCATACACTGTAAATACATTTCATTGTCCCATACCTAATGAATGCATGTTTAAAATGTAATACATGTAATAAAACTGTAATTTCATGTAATAGTCAAGTCAAGTCTAAAACACTTTTAAACATCCCTGAAGGGGGAATTTTCAATATGACGGAATTGTATCATAAATAACCAAAGACACAAAGCTTTTTTCATATTGGGGTTTTCAAATAAAGCCGACACACACACACAAACCCCCACACAACCGCGCTGCGCACACAACGAAACGCTCGCACGCACCACATCAATTGTGACACAATTTTAAACCCTTTGACTAGAGACATAAAAACTTATTTTTACGCAGCATATGACACGACACACGCCGTAGTGTTTTGGGGAAACACCCCCACGCTACCCAACCTACACAATATATAAATTCAATGTTTTAAAAAGTTGACTAAACAAGATTATTTAACACACCCCGACCCACCCACCCACACACCACAAAACCACCAATTTATGTATTGACTACACTCGTAACAATGAAAATGGGAGAAAATTTCAGAGAAATGAAAGAACTAGGTAGTCAACTCATTTGAATTCAGAATCGAATGTTATGACAAAAAAATTTCTTTTTCTTTTGGTTTTGCTGATGGGAACTGAAAAGGCGTTCCGAAAAAAACATTTAAAATTTTGGGAAAACAAAGCATGAGAGGATCACCCAAAAATGGCTGTGGCTTTGCTTTTCAAGCTGCTGATTGCAGAACGAATGAATCCTTTGTTCTTTTCCAATTATTTTTTGGAGTTCTTACTTTTTTGCAGGCCCTTTTGTTTTTAACACTGGTTATTGTCCAACAAAAGAAAACAAAACTTGAAACTCTCTATGTAAGACTTGTAAAAAAAGGAAAGGATTTTTTGTTACAAAAAAGAGTTCAGTTTCCTCAAAAATACAGACGTTTTTGTCCCTTTTTGACAATAGCGTCAGTGTTAAGTCCCCGTTTAACTTGTGGTCAAAAAAAGTTCCAGATACTTATAGTTCAAACGTTTTCAACCCTTGATTATGGAAAATTTAATATTCTTAGGAGTATGCCTGATCTTCTGAAGTCGATAGGAGGTCTTTAGTTTTAGAAACATTTAGCTCCAGATAGGCCTCGTCACACCAGTGTACGAACTCGGTGGGGGCTGGACCACGGTTAAGACTGATCCGGATAAGAGGGATAACAGAGCACTATCGTCTGCGAACTTTACCAGAAAGGAATTTCCTAGTTGCTTCTGCAATCATCTGTGTATAGAATGTACAGAAGTGGTGAGAGGACGCAACCCTGCGGAGAACCAGTGCAGGTAAATCTAACCGAAGAAGATATTTTGTTGGCCAAAACACGCTGTGGTCTGTTGGTTTTAAAAATTCAATCAGCCAACGAACAAGTTGATTTTCTACGTCAAATTTTGAAATTATTTTTTTAAAACAGAACGTGAGGCTGCATTGTAATGAAAGCTAAAACTAAAGTCAGCGAAAAATTATTCTGGCATGAGAGTCAGGTGTTTCCAAGTGGCTATACAACTTGTTCAAAAGGGAATAGTTTGGCATCTTCGACACCCCTTCGAGACTGTATGCAAATTTTGCAGGGGTTAAGGTCTTTCTCTGTAGCAGAAAGAATGAG
Organism: Rapana venosa; assembly: GCA_028751875.1. Lineage (NCBI taxonomy): Eukaryota > Metazoa > Mollusca > Gastropoda > Neogastropoda > Muricidae > Rapana > Rapana venosa. The sequence goes on from JAQIHA010000882.1 coordinate 9,955, forward strand.
AGATTTTACGATCTTTCAGCGTTTTCACCCACAAGAGATGTGAGAGCTACAGGTCTAAAATCGTTAGGCCCAGAAGGATTGGGTTTCTTTGGAAGAGGTATTAATTGGAAGTTTTCCAAATAACAGGAATCTGACAAGTATCCAGTGAGGCTGGAACAGGTGTTGAAGGGCATGGCAAGCACAGTAGCCCCGAATTTCAAGGTTTCTTCCACATATACCATCTGGTCCGGGAGATTTGTTAATATTTATTTCCTTTAAGTGCTTACAGATAATTTCTTATCAAAATGACGCTTTTTCTCAGGAAAATAGGGATTGCTTCAGATCCTTTAATTCATCTGAGAAATCATGCTTTTCAAAGCGAGTAAAAAATGCGTTTAGATGTCTGGTAAGTTGTTATCACAACTCCTGCAAACTGATCTTTGACTATGTTGGACACCTACCATATTTACTGCAGACTTATTTTTGATACTGCCATGCAGAACAAAAATTTTCCTCGCAAACTTGTCTTCTATCTTATTTTTATATATACTTTCTGGCCCGTGCAACAGCCAGCTTTGATTTTCTTTGTTTACTTCCTTCTTTTGTTGTTCTGTGCCTGTTTTAAAATTACTTTCTTTTTGTTTTAAAAACACGTTCAGACCCTTTGTAACCCAAGGGTTGTTATTGGGGGTAAATGGTTATCTCCTTAGTTTGGAATGACACAACTAACACAAAAATGAAATATAAGAACAAATAACATCAGTGAGCTCATTCAGATCTGAACACACATCTTTAAACATACCCCAGTCAGTGCAATCAAAGCAGCCTTGCAGACTAGCTTTTAACTATCAGCAGTCCTTTTTTTGCGGTCCTGACTATGGGTTGAAGGCGCCGAAACACTGACTGGTACATGGGTGCAAGAAGAACGCAGTTGTGGTCAGATGATCCCAGGGGAGGCAAAGGCAACGATCTATAGGCGCCTGCTACAGTCCCATACCACAAGTCTAAGGTCTTGTTTCTTCGTGTAGGGCAGGTCACATACTGTTCAATACATTGTGATAAACTGCAATACACTGTATTACACTGTCATACACTGTAACACTTTGTACTACACTGTAATACACTGTAATGCACTGTAATACATTGTAATAAATTGCACTGTACCACACAACACTACACTGCAATTCACTGTAATACACTGTAATACATTGTAATACAATGTATTTTGCTCTAATACGCTGTAATATGCTGTACTACACTTTAATACATTGTAAAACACTGTAATACTCTGCAATACATGTAATACCACTGCAACACACTGTAAAAAACTTTACTACATTATAATACATTGCAATACACTGTAATACACTTAATACAAAAGTAGTACACGGTAATTCATGTAATACACTTTAAAACACTTAATACACTGTAATACACTGCAATACACTGCAATACACTGTAATACACTGTAATACACTGATAAACCTGTAATACACTGTAATACATTCTTATACCTACAATTTCACTGCAATACACTGTATTACCTGTAATACACTGTAATACACTGTAATACACTGAATACCTTAATACACTGTAATACACTGTATACATTGTAATACGCTGTAATACATTGTAATACACTTCAATACACTGTAATACACTGTAATCATGTAATACACTGTAATTCCCCTGTAATACACTGTAAAACACTGTAATACAATGCACTGTACCACAGTACATTTCACTGCAATGCACTTTTAAACACTTTTAATACACTGTAATACATTGTAGTACACTGTAGTACACTGTAATACACGGGAAATACACTGTTTAAAACACTGCAATTTCACTGTAATACACTGTAAATACAATGCACTGTACTACAGTACACTACACTGCAATGCACTGTCAGACACTGTAATACACTGGTAATTCACTGTATAACCCCTTTTTAGACTGTAATACACTTTATTACATTGTATTTTACTGCAATACATGTAATTTCACTGCAATACCTGTAATAAACTGTAATTAAACTGTAATGCATGTATTACAAAAAACTGATCTTTGTACACTACACTGCAATGCACTGTAATACACTGTAATCACTTTTATTCTATGTAATATACTGTAATTTCACCTTAATACATTGTAAATACACAGCAATACATTGTAATACACTGCCCAATTACACTGTATTGCAAATGTAATACACTGTAATATACTGTAATACAATGTAATACACTGTAATACACTGTAATACACTGTAATATAATGTAATACACTGTAATACGCTGTAATACACTGTAGTCTAATGTATTACAATTCACTGTAGCACAGTACACTACACTGCAATGAACTGTAATAAATTTTGATACACTGGAATACATTGCAATACACTGTAATGCACTGTAATACACTGTAATACACTTTAATTCTATGTAATATACTGTAATACACCTTAATACATTGTAATACACAGCAATACATTGTAATTTACTGCAATACACTGTATTGCACTGTAATACACTGTAATACACTGTAATACATTGTAACACACTGCAATACACTGCAACACACTGCAATATACTGTAATACACTGTAATACACTGTAATACACTATACTTCACTGTAATACACTTTAATACACTGTAATACACTGTAATACACTGTAAGACATTGTAATACACTGCAATACACTGTAATACACTGTGATACTCTGTGATACACTGTAATACACTGTAATACAATTTAATACACTGTAATACTTTGTAACACACTGCAATACACTCTAATACACTGTAATACAATGTAATGCACTGTAATACAAAGCACTGTACCACAGTACACTGCACTGCAATGCACTGTAATACACTGTAATACACTGTAAAACACTGTAATACAATATAATGCACTGCAATACACTGTAATACAATGCTATATACCACAGAACACTACACGCAAATGCAAA
>JAQIHA010000883.1:0-12893 GCA_028751875.1 Rapana venosa
TTGACCTCCATCAAGCATCAAGCATTATAAAGATGTTCTTCACTATGCATGGTCTAATGTAGACTTTGCTATAGGGCATGGGTTATATTTGCTTCCTTCCAACATGCAGTTACAAATCAGAGCAATTACAAACTACAACAACAACACTATTATAGCTCGAGATGATGTGCAGCTTGGAAAAAAATGAAAGTGTAAACAATACACCAGCAGCAGTAATATCAGTAGCACCAGCAGCAAAAAATGTAGTAACAACACCAACAACAACAACAAGGGGAAGAAATCCTGCCACCTCAGAACAAATTTTAAAAAAAAGTTTGTCCCCTTGCAAAAGACAATCACTCTGATGGAATAATTGCTTTAACAACTATACTAGTTTTAAGTGGCCTTGCTTATCTTTATCTTAGAAAGTAAAACACTAACAACTAATACAAGTTGCATCCAAATTTTCTCAGCAATAAATCCCACAACTTTTCGCGCAGTTGATAGCAGCCAGCTAATCACTGAGCCAATTATACCAGGAAGTGCGTTGCCAACTTTGTAGGCTAACTTTTTTAATAGGTCTGCTAAGTGGCCGAGTTGTTTCTTTACCCAGTCTGTGCCTGTGGGTGAAGAAGGTGGTGGTGGTGTGCTTATAGCGAAACCCAATGATGTAATTATACTGACAACTGTTATGCCTTGCTCACGAAAAAGTGTAGGATTCTTTCCGCCAGTGTTGTGTTTTCTTAAAGAATGCGGTGGATTGTTTCTTTTATTTTGCTAACCTGAGATTGTAATTGTTGTCTGTTATTGTTTAAGACCTCTAATCTTGCTTGGAGTTCATCTTGCAGATTTTTTAGACGCTGTGTGATTCTTTCTTTTATTTCCCGTCCAAGATTTGCATTGTCTGCTTCTGCAAGCTTCTTCTTTTCTAGTTCTATGCGTGAGTCTACATCACCTAGCTTTGCTAAATTATTTATCAGTTCGCCTCTAATATTCTGTAGTGCATGATTGAGCCCCATTATTTCTCGCATGGGTACAGGTTGATCATTTATTATTTTCAGTGCTGTGTCTTCGTTTGCTTGTGTGAAGCTAGTTTCCAACTCTAGAATAGTTTCAGTTATTGTGTTTGCCGACTGTGCTAGGTCTTCAAGTGGTAGACTTTCAATGTATGTTGGTAGGCTTTGTTCAGCATTTTGTAGTTGTGTAACAGCTTGTGTAGGCAGTCTGTTAGTAGTAGTAGTTAGTGCATCACTAATACCAAGTTTTCTCTGCATAGCAACACTTAGTCTCTGCTTGAGTGTATTTTTTGCTAAAAACTGATGGTGGGGTTATTTTTCTTTGTTAATAAAACCTTTTGTCCTGTGTCAGTTATAGCATACAGATTGTTTTCATTGTCCATATTATAGTCAGTATGGTCTAGTACTTCTGGCGTTGGTTGTCCCAGACTTGTGTGAAAATCTTTAACCCTGCTTTTTAATAACTCTCTTCTGAATGAATGCAACGGTTCTACAGATACTGCTGCTTCACCCATATCTTCAGCTGGCGTAAACACATCATCTATATAATCTATATCATTGTCTTCCAATATTTTAATATTGTTTTTTTTTTATTTTGCTACTTATAGAAAAAAGATGGCACAACAAACATTTGGAGCAATCCTTGATCCATACAGAGGTTTAAAAGATTCCTTAGGCATAAAAGGAAACATACACACAATCGTTATTACAAACAACCCCTCCACTATTGATGAAAATCAGATTCTGACTGTTAGGTTTCCTAATTTAGGAAAAGATGATGTTTTTGTTACAGGTACAACTAGGCTTGCTTTTCAGATTGAACTAGAGTATGAAGATGATCGAAACAGAAGTGTGGTAGCAAACTTAGGAAGGGCTATTAAAAAAAGTTTATGAAGCTAGGGGCAGAGAAATGGTGTCACAAAAAACGCAGACATTTCTTGTCTAAGATTTAGGATGACAAAAGAAAATGTGATCTTTTTCTGGGCAAAAGGTGATGGGGAAAAAACAAGGGTAGGTTCTGTGAAAGGGAAAAAAAGGAAAAAAGATGCAGAATAGCAAGAGCCTATGTAACATTTTTTGTTTTCCCTCTTGACTTTAAAAATGCTCAGCCTCACTCCTTACTAAAAGGGCACACTAAGAGACGGGGCGTCGTAGAGCTAACTTTTTAATGCAGTGTCGTGTTATTACACCCAGTGATGCTGCGCAAAGTTCAAAATATCTGATACCTTAGAGTAGTTTTGAAAAACCCCCGGCTTGCACGTTGATTGCACAGCAAACATCAATGTGTATTTTTATAAGAGTGTTAAACCTGGCACTTAAATGAAGATAAAGAGATACTGTGTGGAACAAAATCTGAACACCCGGGCCCAAGATCGTTAAAAGGTTATTAATGTGTTTGAAGCCAGTGACATCATTTCCGATTAAGTGAGAGGTTTTAACCCCCCGTTTTAAAAATTTATCATGTACTTAAAGGGACAGCCAAACAAGTCAGCCTCAGGGTTTTAATATCAACATTTTTTGAGGTAAAGAAAAAAAATTTTGGGTTTTGGTAACACAAGTACCACTACTGGGTTACAAAATTTTACTCACATAAGTTAGGCTTTTTGAAACCAAATTAAAGCATTTGGGGTTTACTTAAAGATCAAAATTTTGGAAAAAAAGCCATGGTTTTTGGAAGATGCATTTTAAAAAAGGTAAGAAGAATAGCTATTCAAAAAGAGAAAGAGAAAAAAAGATGAGCCCTAAAAATACATATTTGTTGATTATCACAATCAACTTGAAGAAAACAATAAAAGAAGTTTTTTTACTAAGGACCAGCTAAGTTTTTTACAAAAGAACCACTGCTTCTAATAGCAGGGAAAAATGGGGTGTGGGAAGACGGGATTTGTTAGATTTATTTCAAACTGTACAAAAATCATTTCAAGTTCTTTTTTTTTTCCCCAAAAAAAAAAAAAAAATACAGAGGGAGAAATTTATTGGACAGAGAGAAATAATTAGTGTGAATCCCCCGCAGGTAAATGAGTGTTTTAGAATACTATTAAACTTGTTTGAAAATACGAACTTTTTTTTAAAGATGACTGCTCAGCTAGCGGACATTGTTAAAAAAACAAAAAGTTTCTAAGCTTGCTTTCGGGGACTGACGATTCTGTTTGAATTGTCACAGCATTTAATTCTTTTCAAAAGATTCAAAAGCAAAGAAGGTTGTAGCCCTTTTTTCCCCTGAAAGACGAGATTTGGGTTTTTTAACTGCCCCCGAGAGAAGATGTTTTTTACAGATGGAAAGGAAAAAAATAAATTAAAGCTTTAAAATTTAGAAGTAAAAAAAAAGAAAAATTTTGGGTGAAAAAAAAGACTTGCCCACCCAATACTGGTAATTTTTAATGCAATAGTTTTTTTTTCTTAAAAAAGACCAAAACTCCCCAAACACAGCAAAAAAAACAACATTAAAGGGCCAGCCTTGCCACTTTTTTGTCGGCACGCCAAACCCAAAACCACCAAGAAGCGTGCCCCCAAAATGGGCTGTATAGGGAGCTTTGTAATGCCATTTTTCCCTTTTTTTTAGTGAACACTAGCAAACACCCCAAAGTAGGGGCCCCAAATATTGCAAATCTTGTTGTAGAGTTTTATTTAAATTTAAATTTTTTTCCTCTATCGCCCCTTTAGGGAAACCCCGTGGGGAAAATCGGAATGGAAAAAACTGGGGAGGGGCAGGGGAGTGCGGAGGCAATGGGCAAAACCCCGGGAGAGAGCAGTGTACAGCCTATGTTTTTGTGTTTGTGTTAAAAATTTTGTGCTGTTAAGTGTTTTTTTTTGGGATTTGTCCGTTTTTTACTATGTTTTTGGGTTTTGGTGTGGGGTATTAGGGTTTTCCCGTTATGTGTATGATTCCCAAATGGTTTTTAAATGCTTTTGTTTGGCATTCCAACGTCTTGGGAAAGGCGGAAAATCTTCTTGGTTTCCCCAAAGCTTTATTGCAGTGTCCTCCAAAATTGCTCTCCCTTTTGTAAGGGAGCCCGGTAAACCCAGAAGGTTTGCAAAAGATGCAAAAATCAAAAATAAGAAGGGAAATAAATTTGTTTATTTCTTTTTTAGTATTTTTTTTTTAGTTCTTGAAAAAAAATTGGGTTTTCCATAAAAACCCCCTAATTTTTTATTACCCCTCAAAAAAAAAAATTTGGAACATTTAAATTTTTTGTAGAGGATAGGGGAAAAAAGGGTTCAAGGTAAAATGCTTAGTTTTTTATATAAAAAATATGGAAATTTTTGGTCGGGTGAGCAAAGGTGTGTGGGGTTTTGTCTTGTTTTTTTCAAAGTGCTGTTGTGTCCCGTTTTTTTTGATGGGGTTTTTGGGTGGTGTGTTTGGGGTTTTGTGTGTCGTGGTGATGCTTTCGAGCATTGTGTGGGATGAAGTTTGTGTGTGTGTGTGTGTGATGTTGTATGCATGCTGTTAGCTTTTGGGTTAAAGTTTTTTTGGTGTGTGTTAAAATTTTAGGGGGGGCCGGGGGGGAATTTATATTGATAACGGGGTTTTTTTGGGCCCGTTTTTGCTAATTCTTTTTTTCTGCTTTTTTTTGTAGCTGTTTTTTTTTTGGGGTGGGAAGGGACAAAGAAAAGAGAGGATCATGCAGATTTCCCCTGCCTCTACATTACCCTTCTTTTTCCCCTTTCCCGCCCCTGTAAGCATTTTCCCTCATCTACTTAGATTGTGTGGTGGTAAAATCCAAAAAAGTACTTTACAACATTTCCCCCTTTTCAGGGCAAAACCCCCCCCAAAAATCCAGCAAAAAATCAACCGTATCTTTAGTCTGGTCCCTTCAGTTTGGGGTGTGAAAACGATCATGCTGCCCAATTTTTAAAAGCGAAGAAAAAACCCCCCCATCTACATTCCTTTTGATTGGGCATTGTTTCCGATTGGAAGGGGGCAAAAAAGTTATTTGCTGGCCCATAATAAAACCCATTCTACAATTTCAAGAAAAATTGCCGGCCTACAATTTTCAAAAAAAGATGGGTACAAAGGACGCCCAAATCAATGGGGGAGATATGTTGCCCCCAAAAGGGACCCAAAAGGGTTGATGACATTAGCACCTTTAAAAAAAACATGTAAATAAAGGCATTGTATTTTGAAACTGGTTGGTTTCAAGGGGGGGGGCATCAAGAGGGCCCAAAATTTCCCTTAAATTTTTTAAAACCCCCCAGCCCCTAAAAAGAAAAAAAAGCCCGGGGCCCTTTTTTTCCCCTGGTGCTCCAGTGGGCGTTCAAACCAATTATCAAGGGGTTTACCAGCCTTTCCCTGCTTGCCCAGTCAAAACAAACTGCCAGAATTATGCCAAGGAACAGGCATGTTCCCCGATGAGTGACCCCCCCACACGACCTTTTGTAAAATCCTCACCCCAAAAAAAAAAGGACAGTGGGGAGGTTTTTTAACCCCTTTCCCTTTTTTTAACCCCCCGTAGCCCGCCGCGCCCCCTGCCCGATTTTTATTTATACCCCCGCCCCGCCGGGGGGTCATTTCAGCCTTTGTGGGGATTTTCCCCCCACGACTAACTCTACCTATTACAAAAACACAATGAATTTAAAATTCCCCGAGGTCAGCTAAAAAAAGGAAAGGGAAAGGCACCAAATTTTGTCTACCCAGCCCCCCTTTCACCCAAAAAAATTAGGGCCCGTGACGGTTTTGCTTTTTCCCCCTTTCCCTTTTTTCTAAAAAAGGGAGCAAAGATTGAGCTACAATTTGGGAGGAAAATACGATGGGAAATTGAACTATTTTGGGCGAAGTGGAAAGTTTGAAAGGGGAATAAAAAATTGAGTTGATTTTTTGAATTTGATTTTAGAAGAAAGAGAAAAATAGGGGAAAGGGAAGGGGTCGGGGAAAATGTGTTAGGATAACTTTCCCTTGGGTTATAGCGCGCATGGCGCGAGCAAAAAGTGCCTTTCAAGGGAAGACTTACGCTGTGATGGGCCCACAAAAATCTCCCCCCGAAAACCCCCGTTTTAAAAAAAATTTTTTTTTGTTTTTTGCCCCAACATTTTTTTTTAAATTGTAAAAGTGAAAAAAAACAAAGCCCGGCCAAAAAAATCGCTTTTGGGAAAATTTTGCATAGATCCCCAAAGGGCAGGAAAAAACCCCCCTGATGAAATTTTTTCTTACCTGCAGTTTTTATCAAAGATTGGGGGAAACAAGCGTTTTTTCCCAGGGTTTTCTAATGTTTTGATTTGAATTTTCTGGGACGGTTAGTAAAATTTTGATGAAAACCCAAATTTTTCCCAAAAATTTTCTAAATTTTTACCTGAGAAACACGCCAACACACCGGCCCACCTGGCTTTTGACCCCCTGCATTGTACAGATTTTAGTCTAATTTGGGGAAGGGAAAACTAGGTCTTAAAAGTAGGGGTCAAACATATATTTTAAAAATGAATATACGCGCATTTCAACGCAATTTTCCCCTATGTTTGAAAACTTTCCCCTAAAGAAGTGTAGACGGGACAGTAATTTTGTACGTTGAATGTTCGATTGGTTTACCATGACGGTGGAGCATGGAGAACATTCAGGCAGGACCACACATATTATTTTTTTTAATCACATACCTATTTTGCGCAGTTAGAGGTAGTTGTAACTCACACATGATTTTACTGCAATGTTACCTTTTTTGGTGACAAAGGGGGGGACAGCAGCACACACTTTAGGAAACACAAAAATTTGGGTCAGAAAAAAGTATGACATCATATGAATATTTTTGGCCAAATTGACTGTTTCCGAAAAATAGAAAATGTACAACAGTGTATTTTGAGGTCCCCTTTTTCTCTGAAAAACAGCGAAAATTTTTCCGAAATACAACAAGTTTTTCTCTGTCAAAATGCAAAAGGAAAGGGGGTTAAAACAAGAAGTTTTTTTTTTCAAAGCATGGTTTTCTGACTCACCAAAGAAAATTAACAAAAATCAAACACTTTTTTCCCATAATATTACAAGGGTTTGTTTGTACATTATGGAGAAGATTCTAAAAACATTGCTACAGAATACCGCGACGGGAACAAGAAAAAATTTATTTAGTTTGATTGAAACCTGATCAGTAAAACTTATCCTGACCATTATTCAACATATAGATGAAGACAATGCCCGGGGATATTTTAATGGAACCTACAACAGGGGGACGTGGACATACAGTGATCATTGAGGTTTTCTTCAAAAATATGTAACAGTGGCAGTAAAGCTAGAGTGCCTTGAGGTAGATTATGCCTCGGAAAAAAAACCGTTAACAGTTTGGACATCCATTTGTGGAAATAATAATATATATAATATATATATAATAATATATAATATATATAATAAATATATATATTAATAAAATATATGCATTTCGTCTACACATTTTTATAAAATTACCACGACCCCACACACGCACACAACACAAAACCAAACACACACACAGGCATGCACGCACACACACACAATACATGTATGCACCAGCAACATTTTAAATGTGTAAGCCATATATATCTACAAACTCTACTGGTGCGCGTTACTGGTGTGCCCACATGGCGGCATCGGTGTATCGCTCGTGCATGGGTTCTTGTGCATGTATTGTGTTTGCTTGCGCGGGGCGCCGCCGCCGCGGGTTTGTGTGTGTGTGTGGAAGGGGTGCAATGTGCACACATAAGCATGCAAAATGAAATATGTTTATTTTTTTTACATTAATTTTTAGGTTTTCTAGTCAATGGTCTTGAATCCATTTTCACGCCGTGCGCTATGTGTGTGTATGTTGTGTGTGTGTGTACTGTGCGCGTGTGCTAAAGCAGCGTGCATACGTGGGGGGCGTAAAAAAAGGGTGTATATTTTTTTTTAGTAATAGCCTTTAAACACTATACTCCTATTTGGTGTGTGTGAGAGAGAGAGGAGAGAGAGAGAGGAGAGAGAGAAAAAGAAGGGGAAGAGAGGAGAGAGAGAGAGAGAGAGAGAAAGATGAAGTAGAGCCATGTGCCACGCAGAGTGCCGCAAGTGTGTGGTAAGCGCAAAATCACAGGCATGAATTATCGTGCGGTGGAGAGACAGTCCATGCTTTCGTGCATTGTACTTCGTGTGTGTGTTGGTGTGTATTGTGTGTGTTTTTGTATGGTGTGTTGTGTTTGTGTTTCATTCCAAGGAAATGGAATAACCCCTGTGTATGTGTGTGTTCGTGTGTGCCCCCCTTTTGTTTTGGGGGGGGTTTTTTTTTTTATTTGAATTATTAAAAAGATAAAAAAATATAAAATGTAGCTTTCTTGTGTATTTTTGAAACATTTTTGTACAATGTCCCTCGTAGAAATCTTTAAATTAGATCATTAAATTTTTTTTTGTTTTAACTTACGGGTGGTGATCAGAGCAAGTGAGATAGAAAAGGGGGGGGCGGAGAAAAAGAGGGAGATGAGAAGAGAGAGAGAGAGGAAGAGAGAGGGGAAGGAGAGGGGAGAGAAGAGAACTCTCCTGAACTCTCGAACTCGAATCTTTTAAAATGTTTAGGCTATGGCCCAAATCACTGGGTGTACATAAACAAATAATCACACAAGACATAGCATTGAAAAAAAACAAACAGGCATTACTAAAATTTTCCCCTTTAAACTTGCTCTGCAACTATGTGCTGCGCTTATCAAATGCTTTCAAAAAAATTTGGCAAGGGTTTGGTAATCAGCTTTTTTTTCAATGCTAGTAGCATATTTTAACTTAAACAATGATGGACATTGAAAATTTTTTTGCAATAAACGGGCCCCTGATTTTCGGTGTTCCCAGACACGCTAAAAAAATTTGGATTCCTGTTTCTGTACCCGCACTGCATATAAACACATTAGGTCTGCTTCTACAGATTCCTTCTGAAATGCAGTTTATGTCTTTCAGGTAAACACCTAGACGTAATCGATCAGACATCCCTTGTTTTTAAATTTTAATAGTTATAAAAAAGTGGCACAGAAAAGTTTGATTTATATTTGAGTACACAGTGATCTTTTATGACTGGGATACTTTGTCCATTCTGAATATAAACACATAACCGCTCCTTTAGCATTTTAATAAACATTTTCTCATCACCACCCTGATTTTTCCCAAACATCACAAAAACCCTACTGGGACGGGAAAAACAAAGATGAAGCCCATGATCTCTTTTTCCCTTTTTGCAAAAAACGACACTTATAAGCTTTTTTGGAAGCCGCCATCTCCATTGATAATCCTTAAACCCAAACTAACTGTCTTTTTTTATGTTAAAAAGAAGTGGGGACTACCTGTTTCACTGTAAACAGGGCATTAGGGGTTTTTTTTGCCAATTTAGAAACGCTTGTAGCAACTAGGTGTACACACTCAACAAATTTTTAGTCATATTTAACCCCCCCCTTCACCAAAAAACAACATAGGCTGTATTTGTGTGTCAAATAATTTTAAAAAATATTTTAAAGAGATTTTCCCCCCCAAATGTATTAAGTAGTCTCAAAATGCTTATGAAAACCTTTTCTTGCCGGCTTGCCATACATCGGCATTGGAAATGACAAAGTGTGGATAAAAAATTATCCCAAATATTTTTATGCATTACAACCTTCATGCAATCATACCCTAGGGCCAAACCAAAGGGGCTACAGACCACCATTTCTAAACACAACTAATTCAATTTTACTAAATTAACGTTTTGAACCCAATTTTTTTGTGCCGCTCAGAAACATTTAGTTGCTTAAATCAACACATAATTTACAAAAGAAAAGATCATCACAACCCCTTACACACATATTTCAACAAAGTCAGGAAAAACTGGATGCCACCTCCCCCGCTAGCAAATTCTCTTTCACTTTATCAATAAGCAGTTAAAAGAAATAAAGGGGTAAAAATTTCTCCTTGTCTGACTCCCCGGGACAGTAAAAGACCTGTTTTAAATTACCCCAACCTGACATTTGCCTTTTCAATGTTTTACAAATCCATTGCTTTATACATTTTATTGCCCTTAAGAAAACCCTTTTTTTTCCAAACATTTCCCCGTTTAAATCCTATCTATAAGTCAAAAGCACATGTAACTTTTATGATAAACCCAAAACTTTTTTTATTGTTGAAAATATTGTAAAGAAAGGGCGATTTTACTGTCCTTTTACGGGAAACCTGCTTGGATTCTCCAATCAACATTTTCCTCAAACCACTCATTCAAACGGTTGTTTTAAAAATGTGGCTGTATAACCCCTTTTAAAAATTTAAAAAAATTATTCCTCGGGATTATCTGGGTTGTTTGTATCACCCTTTTTATGATTGGCTGGGTTACAATTTTGTCCAGGACAGGGGGTAAGTTCCTGTCGAAAATACTTTATTGAAAAAATTTTTTAGATAGGGCACAAGGATGGACACATTTTTTTTTTTAAAAAATTTACTTAACACCACTGGGGCCCGCAGACTTGCCCTTTCCCAATGCTATTATAGCTGCATAAACTTTATTTTCAGAATGTCCTGCTCTAGTGTTTTAGTATCAGAATTTTATTTCCATTAGTTTCAGCATTTTCAATACTTCTTTTCTCGGTCTGTTCGATCATTAAACAAGACATGGAAATGTTCAAAAAACCCTTGCAACTTGCTTATAGTTTAGGGGTTTAACTCTTTTTCACAAATTTTCTTGATCTTTACCAAAACTCTGAGGGATTGTTAGTCTTTTCTTTTATGAGTGGAGCAATCGCTGCAGACTTTTCCCTTTTTTGCCTTTGTAATTCTTTGCACTGCTACGGTTTTTCGGATACAATTAAAAGTCATCAGGTTGTTGGTATTTTAAATTTTTTTTAACTCTGTCAAAAAATTTTCTACTCTCTCTACATCCTTTATCAAACCATTTTTTAAATTTTTCTGTCCTATGGTGCTACTGTCTTTATACAGGGGGCCCGCTTAAAAAAGGGCCTTTTTTTAAAAGGGGTTTTTGACTCATTTTTATTCGTACAATAAAGCCTTTTGCTTTTTCAAAAAATCTGCCTTACTTCAAGTGAACTAATTTTTCCTAAGAATTCATCTACATTTTTCTTTTTTCCATACAAATTTATCTAATTTGAAATTTCCAAGCTATATTTTTTTTTTATTTGGGTCATCACAATTGCAAGAGAGTTCAACTGGCATATGTTTTGAATCAACTCTTTGGCCAACATTCGTTCTTAGTGAAAACTGAAGTAATGCCTTTGATACAATGAAATAATTCACAACACTGCATCCAGTAGGAGAAATGTAAGTGAAACTGGCAGAATTTACATTACCAAATAAACCATTTATGATACATAAGTCACATTCATCACAAACATTCAAAAGATATCTACCAAAATAATTCAATGTGTAGTCTCTAGATGCCCGAAAGGTCTGTTCACAAGTATCCTTAAGGTAATCAAAACTATCAATAATTGCTCATCATTTTCTTGCTCTTTCTCTATTTGTATAGTTATTCCTTCTGAGCCATTTTCAATGCGTCTTCCTGAACCATGCAGCTTATCATCATCTGTTGATCTTAAGTCAACCCACAATGCATATTTAGATGTTAGGTATTCATGAAGCCTAACATTATGTAGATGTAAAGATTTGCTTGTAACACCAGTAGTGGTATCATTGTGTTGACCAGAACCAAAGTATTTTCTTACCTCATCAAAGTGTTGATATGGTAAATAGCCTGAGGCATAGACTTGATTTGGCTGTCCCTCTATAGTACATGATAAATGTTTAATACCGGGATTAATAAACCTCTCACTTAATCTGGAAAAGGGGGAGGTTGGTTCTTCAAACAGCATTAATATTCCTTTTAATGATCTTGCCGGAGTGTTCAGATTTATGTTCCACACAGTATCTGCTTTACTCTTCATTAATGTGCTATGGTTAAGCACTCTTTCATAATAGATAGCAAGCCTTGTCTGATATTGCTGTGCAATCAAACGTGCAAGCTTTAGGTGATTGACAACATCATACTCTAAAGATATACTAGATATTTTGTACTTTGCATCAGCGTCACTGGATGTAATAACACGAGCACTGTCATTAAAGGTCAGCTCATAGGACAGTCTGTCTCTGTGTGCGCCCTGATAGTAAGGCATGTGAGAGCTGAGCAGTTCAAAGTCAAGAGGAATACAAAACCTGTTACCATAGGCTTTTGCTATGGCAGCATCTTTTTTCCTGTTTCCCTTATCAGCAGAACCTACTCTGTGTTTTAGTCCCTCATCATCCTGTATGCCCTGATAAATAAGATCATCTCTTTTTTCTTTTGTCATCAATAAATCAGTATAGATCAAGAATATGTATGCGTTGTTCAATTATAGTACTTCCCTGCCTTCTAGCTTGACACTAATCTTTTTTTTATAATAGCCCTACCTAAGTTTGCTACCACACTTCTGTTTGGATCATCTTCAGACTCTAGTTCAATCTGAAAAGCAAGCCTAGTTGTGCCTGGAACAATGACATCTTCTTTTCCTAAATTAGGAAACCTAACAGTCAGAATCTGGTTTTCATCAATAGTGGAGGGGTTGTTTGTAATAACGATTGTCTGTCTGTTTCCTTTAATACCTAAGGGATCTTTTAAACATCTGTATGGATCAAGGATTGCTCTAAATGTTTGTTGCACCATCTTTTTTCTATAAGTAGCAAAAAAACCCCAATAATAGAATAATGGAAGACTATGATATAGATATGGATGATGTGTTTACGCCAGCTGATGATATGGGTAAAGCGGCAGCATATGTAGCACCCTTACATTCAGTCAGAAGAGAATTATTAGAAAGCAGGGTTAAAGATTTTCACACAAGTTTGGGACAACCAACACCAGAAGTACTAGACCATACTGACTATGATAGGGGCAACAAAGACAAACTTTTGCTGTAACTGACACAAGACAAAAGGTTTTATAAAAAAAAAACAACCCCCTCATTTTTAGCAAAAATAACACC